>VTPC01083687.1:0-16113 GCA_011009095.1 Ignelater luminosus | reverse complement strand
ATATAGGAAAGGAGAATTTTGCTTTCACATGAAGCTAGTTAATTAACTTATTAAACGAATTGAACGCTTTCCAATAAGTATGCTTTTATTAACTAGAATTGGGTCATTATTTTATCGATAGTGTGACCACCATAGCTACCAAGTTACCCAAAACAAAATATCATCAAAGTAGCCCATGGAAAAAGCTAGGCATGCCTGAAATAAGATTTTCTTGTATTATTTATGTAAAACTACTGACAGGAAATTAAACAGTAACTTTTTTTATTGAATTAATAACATTGTCTATTATAAATAATTAATAGTCAACTTTATTATTTACTAAGATGCGATATATGGCCGCCATCTTCACCTAACTATTATCTGACTCTGTTTTTGAAGGACTTAAATAATAGTTATTTATGCAACAAGTGAGTAAAGTGTATGTATTTTTCACGAGAAGGAAAGCTTGGCGCACGAGCCGAAGTAACTTTACTCACGAATTGCTTACAAAACTTTTTTGACGTTCGTAATAAAAATCAAGAACTATTTACTTCAAAAAAGCTTTTTATTTGAAAACATTGATATTAAATGTACAATTAGTATGTATCATAGTAACGGCAACCTTCTTTAAAAAATGACACGTTACAATACTTTTTTTACTCAAATGGGTAAAAAATAAACCGCTATACGCTACGGCACAATAGAGTCCCTATATATATTATTTAGGAACTCTACGGCACAAACGACTGCAGCACCCTCGTATATCTAAAAAAGATACTAATGAGCCGTCAAAATGCTCTCGCGCACGTGAGACTGTATTAAGTAAGAGAAACAAATTATTCCTTTTTGGAGTAATTGCTGTAGAAAAAAAGGAGTGCGATTAAAACATATAACAGTCGCATTTGTTGCGTTCCCGCGTGTAAAAGCTCGGAAAATCATTATAATCTCATTTTTTAAACGTCATTTTACAATCCGATATAATTTTAACGGTATAACAATCAAAGATTCAATAATATAATTTATAATCACTGTCATACTGTCTGAAAAGTAATTTTTTAAAAATTACAAAATTAAACTTTAATTCAGTTTCGCACTTTTCTTTTGACATCAGTTTCTCCTCTATTTCAGCAGCATGTTTCTTTTCGGCTTTCACCATATCTGCATGCATATGGTTCTCCAATAGGTATATCATGTCGTGGAATTTATATATTTTTCTCGTTCACATCACCGAATAAAAGACTTTCAGTAGTACTTTTTCAACTGCCCATCTGATGGTTGATTCCAAAACTAACCTATCAAAAACCTAATCTAACCCAACCTAACCTAACGTAACACAGACTAACTTAGCCAAAACCAGTATATTTCCTGTGAAAAATGAGTTTTGAAAAATAGGAAAATAACTGTTATGGAAAATCCCATAGGAAATTAATTCATTCAAAAATTAATAACTTTTTATTTCTTGTCTATCCAAAGCGAATATGGTCTCGTTTTACTCGCTTTTGCATGAGCTCTTCGAAAATGTATAGGTTGACCTATACAGTGCATGTTTTAATCACTGGCCATAGCGATTCCCATTTGAAAATATGTACCGGATGTTAACTTTTGTTAGGATGAAGGTTTAGACTTGAAATTTCTACGTAATGTAATTTGGAACTTCTTTCATTTACACTGAAAATTATGCCTTTAAAATAAAAAATAGCGATTCAAAAATTTGAAATTTTTATGGATGCAGGTGTAAAACGACATTAGATTATTAAAAAGATCAGAGTGCAAGGTAGAGCAACAATTTAAAAAATGTCACAATATGTCAGATTTTCCAGAGCCACCTAAATAATGCTAACGAAAATCCATAAACATTTTTCCAACACTGTATTGTTAATCAAAGCTTATAAAACAGATGTCAAAAGAACCTTAATGTAACACAGAGATGATATAAATAAGGAACATTTATCCCTATGTTATTTAAAGACAAATTAAATTATTTGAAAGAATTTTCTTGATTTCTATTCAAACAGTAATTAAAAAATAAAAAATGGGTTTGTTATTACACACCGTAGATAAAACTGTACATAGGTATAATATTTTTATTGTAATCGAATAATCTTTATTGCAACGCATTAGTGCGTAACAAAGAAAAGTACCTTAATTGAACATTACAGTGTTACAAAAGCGGCAAAGTGTGTTTGTCTACGTGTCACTACCCTAGTAGCACAAAACTCGGGTCTACATAGAATCTCATTAGAAACTATGCAGTCTGTCGAGGTAAAACCAACGTTGGTAAAACTGGTTGTATTCTATGCAGTTCCTCTATAGGGAAAACCAGCCTATTCAGCCAAGTTAGGTAACACGTTGTTTCTATGTAGAATGTAGAATAATTATTATTGTATCAGATAAATAAAATCTATCAACTGAAAAATATCGTATTAACATGCATCGTAGAACACGTAAACCATTTGCCTTTCTAAGTTGTAAATAATAAAATGTTATTAATTTTTTTGAGAATTTTTGTTTGAGTTGAAATAGACATAAGGTGTATCTTCTTTTAAAAGTTCATTATCTATTCAACGTGAAGGCTGCCCATTTGTAACAAAAACAAGTCGAATATTTAAATAATGTAGCAATGTAGCAATCAAGTGCATTTGTTTTAGTTTCAACTTCGAAATAAAGTACTTGGATGATAAAAAATATACCTACATACATACGAGGGCGGTTCAATAAGTACCCGTGTTAGAAATGAACACACAATTTTTTTCAAAAATTTTTTTTTTATTTTTCAACATAGTCTCCTTTTAGAAATATACACTTCTCCCAACGTTCCTGCCATTTTTTTAACCCCTCCAAAAAATAGGATTTGTCGAACTCTCCAAAATATGCCTCTATCTCGGCGATGACTTCCTCGTTTGAGCAAAATTTTTTTCCCGCGAGCCATTTCTTCATGTTAGGAAACAAGAAAAAGTCGCAGGGAGCCAGATCGGGTGAATACGGGAGGTGCGGCAGCAATTCATAACGCAATTCATGCAGTTTGGCGGCGACAACTCCGGATGAATGTGCTGGTGCGTTATCGTGGTGAAACAGCACCTTCTTTTTCGCCAAATGCGGCCGTGTCTCCTTCAATTTTTTGTCGAAGCTGTCTAATAACTCACTGTAGTATTGTCCAGTGATCGTTCTTCCTTTTTCTAAAAAATCCACGAGGATGACGCCGTTCGCATCCCAAAAAATCGTCGCCATGACCTTTCCGGCCGATGAAACCATCTTCGCCTTCTTTGGAGCAGATTCACCGGGAGAAATCCATTGTTTTGATTGTTGCTTAGTTTCTGGTGTGTAATGATGAATCCAGGTTTTATCAACGGTGACAACTCGACGCAAAAACTCCTTCGGATTTCGCTTAAATTGCTCCAAACACTGCTTCGAAGTTAACAGCCGCATCCGCTTGTTGTCCACCGTTAGCAATCGCGGCACCCATCGCGCCGACAATTTTTTCATCGCCAACTTATCATGTAAAATATTAATTGCCGTTCCGGTCGACACACCTACGGCCTCTGCTACTTCACGCACTTTCGTTCGTCGATCAGCGAGAATCATGTCGTGGACTTTTTGAATGATTTCCTCGGTAACCACGTCTGCCGGGCGTCCTGGTCGCTCCTTATCAAAAACGGACGTTCGCCCACGTTTAAATTCGTTGAACCAATATCTAACTGTGGTCATAGATGGCGAAGTGTCCCCATAAACAGCATCCAACTTTGCTTTTATCTCCTCGCATTTTTTTCCCATCCAAAAACAGAAAGCGAATTACTGAACGATACTGCTCTTTTTCCATCTTAGCTAAAATCACGAAACACGTCTTACTCAAATGGCTGTCAAATCCGAACTAACCTATCAATCAGTCTGCAATTTGTTATACCGTAGTTTGATAGATGGCAGCACACGATGATAACACCAACTTCCCTCAGGAAAGCCTTCTGTCGTCAAACACGGGTACTTACTGAACCGCCCTCGTATGTGGCGTTGTAGATATTTCACGCGTTTCCAGAAATTGCACCAGATGGTCCTCCATAAAGTACAGTTTTTTGCTAAATAATGTCGCAATTCATTATTGTAATTAGTGGGTTAATCAAATACACGAGGTGTAACTTAGCACTAAGCAGGCAAAATATATTGTCTAAGAGTATATAAAGTAATCCTGGATAAATTATACGAAATTAGACTTTGTGTATTTAATTAATCCATTATTTGAACAATGAATTGAGGCATTATTGAAAAAATGATTATTACATATCTATTTTAAACGGAAAGGAACACGCATAATTCTTAGTAAGGGCTGCTTCCACCGAAGAGATGCAACATCTTAGAAAGCTACGACCCATTTAACTTATTATACATTGTTGTGCAATATGTATCTTAATGCTAATAGAGGATTAATATAAATATAAAACATAAAATGTAATTCTATAAAATAATAAAGAAAAAATAAAAAATATAAAATATGCTAATAAATAATTAGCGGTTATATTAAGTCAATTGAATAATATAAAAAAAATGATTATGCAGCAATACCTTAAATTAATTTCGTTTTAGATTTTGTGACTTATTATTTCCAACAGTAATCGAGTAATTATTATTGCAACTCATGTGCGTAATAAAACAAAGTACCTTAATTGTACATAATAGTGGTGTAAAAGGCCAAAGTGTGTTTGGCTACGTGTAGTTCTTGAACTACTACTACAACGAAATATGTTCGGTAGATCTGAGTTGTTTGCATTTTTGATATTATTGCTAGGACTCACTTTAATAATCCCTGGTAAGTACCCATACACATTATATCTAGTATCTAAGAGGAATTTTGAGAAATCTTTCAATGTCCAAAACGTTTTGATGAAGAGATTTGATTTTATCTTTCGCTGCTCTTCATCATTGTTCCTTAACCCGACCTTGACTCGATATCTTATAAATTGTTGCGTTAATTTCTAAAAGATATTTTTAAGGTTGTAAATGCCCTCTAATTAATTATACAATCATTTTTTCAACTCCTTGTATTGTACATCAAAGCTTATAGAACGGACGTCAAAAGAACCTTAATGTATCACAGAGATGATGTAACTAAGGAACATTTATTGCTATGCTATTTAAGGGCAAAATAAATCATTTGAAATAAATTTCTTGATTTCGATTCTAGCAATAATTAAAAATGGGGAAAATGTGTTTGTTATTGCATAACGTAGATAAATTTGCAGGCATAATATTTTTATTGTAATCGAATAATCATTATTGCAACTCATTAGTGCGTAAAAAAGAATAGTACCTTAACTGAACATTATAGCTTTATAAAACCGCCAAAGTGTGTTTGTCTACGTGTCTACGTTACTCACAAATATGTTATTTAGATCTGAGCTGTTTTCCGTTTTGGTGTTATTGCTAGAAGTGACAATAATAATCCCTGGTAAGTACCCATACACATAAAATCGGGTATCTAAAGGGAATTTGGAAACATTTTGCAATGTTGGGTTAATTTCTAAAAGATTTTTTCAAGGTTTGCAATGCCTAATGTCAATGTCTAATTATTATCAAATCATTTCTTCAACTCTCTGTATTGTACATTAAAACTAATAGAACGGGTGTCAAAAGAACCTTAATGCAACACAGAGATGATATAAATAAGGAACATCTATTGCTATGCTATTTAAGGGCAAACTAAATCATTTGAAAGAAATTTCTTGATGTATATTCTAACAGTAATTAAAAAGGATGAAAATGTGTTTGTCATTATCTACCGTAGATAAAACTGCAGGCATAATATTTTTATTGTAATCGAATAATCATTATTGCAACTCATGAGTGCGTAATAAAACAAAGTACCTGAATTAAAGGTTATAGTATTATAAAAGCCCAAAGTGTGTTCTTGAACAACTGCAATCAGATATGTTCGTTAGAGATGGATGTACGTTATTTTCACTTTTGGGTTATTGTTAAGACTGATTGTAATAATCCCTGATATATATCCAGTTGAAAATTTTTGCAATGTTTAACGATTGTTTTGATGAAGCTATTTGATTTTTGCTTTCACTACTTTCCACCACTTGACCTGACCTTGACTCGATTTCTTATAAATAGTTGGATTAATTTCTAAAAGTTGTAAGTAATTTTTAAAAAATCTGCTTGGTGGTTTAACTTTGTTAATTCTGAAAAAGCTTCCTTGCTGCACCTGCCCTTATTCTGGAGTATTTTTTGTCATCATGGAGAAATGCTTCTTTTTCTTTAAATATTACATATTAAGAAATGATATTGATATTAATTTCTTTTATATCTTGTTTCGTTTCTGCTATTTTTTCGATTTGCTTTGCTTTTGCATGATCTTGACCATTATTATTGTACAACTCTATTTTCAATGAAGGTAACATCTCTGCTCATTGCTGCTTAATGAATTGCAAGACCCAATAAACGATAAAGAGTATTTGTAGATGTTTCTTTACAAATAAAAGTACCAAAAATCAAGACGTTTTCAGTCAGACTGTGCTTATATGTATTCTTATTACATTTTTACTAATTGGAGCATTATTTATACTTACCTCTAGGTTGTCTTTTGAACAGTCACATATTATTATAGTTTTTTTTAACTAACTAAGTAGTAATACAGTTTGATTTCAGATTTTTTTTTAAATCGTACTGACGGCCGGATTATTGGAGGTAATATTACTACTATAGACAAATTTAGGTTTATGGTATGAGTACTACAATACGTAAAGAGTGGTGCATCTATCTGTGGTGGAACAATCATCCATTTATACTGGGTCTTGACAGCAGCCCACTGTGTAACTGAGGGTAAGGTGAGTTATCCAGGTACTTTGTATAAGATGCATGTGGTTAGAGGAGAAACGGGTTTTAGTGACCCCGGGGACGGTAGTTTCCCGTAAACTTGAAATACAATTGCCACGGCGCTAACTCGGGAAATCGGAGACGGTGGTGTATCGACTGTGCGCCTGATAGGCGATGTGTCCTTGAACAATAAAGCCGGCAAATAGGTCAAGATCAGAGAGCACCAACGGCTAAATCTTCTCTTTGATAAAATTGCGCAACTCATTAATACTTTCTTTGAGCCTAACGCAAATAAACGTGAGCGATACACCCGGTATATCATACTTTGCTCTATTCTTAACCGTACGGTGACGCCCAAATACCAGTGTAAAGGCGGATAAAGAAAACTAACCACTATCGCCAGAAATATAACGATGTAACGGGTAAAGCTAACCTTATTCATCAAATCTCATTACTTATTGAAGATTCTTACAATTCGTATCACAGGATAGTG
Source organism: Ignelater luminosus (assembly GCA_011009095.1). Classification (NCBI taxonomy): domain Eukaryota; kingdom Metazoa; phylum Arthropoda; class Insecta; order Coleoptera; family Elateridae; genus Ignelater; species Ignelater luminosus. The sequence continues at coordinate 8,831 of VTPC01083687.1, read as the reverse complement.
TTAGCGACAATTAATTCACCTCTGTTTAACTACATCCTCTTCGATTGCATGGAAGAAACGGTTTTTGATACACTTATTGTTAATAAAACACAAGACATTAATTAAATAAATTTAATATTATTAAAACGATTAATTAAACTAACTTGAGGGATACGAAATAATTGTTTCTTTTCAACAAACTAAACGCAAACTTAAATTATTACAAAATGTGTTAAACAATTGTTACAAGTTAGAAAGGGATCTTTTACTAATATGACCGTACGTAAAATGATTTAGACTAATGATAGAATACAAGGTGGTCCAAGATTCTGCTCTAGTAAGAAGATAGCTTTATGTTAGGAGGTAGAAAGAGATTTGAGAGCAGAAAGTGACGTAGTGCTTCTGGAAGCATAATCTAAAAATATTCTGAACTACCTATATAAGGCGTTCGACTTGTTTGTGGCAGTATCTTACTTTTTTTTCAAATGGAACACTCTGTATATTACTTTATTTCTGAATCTCTTATTACATCTAGATTCATTTTTATTAACCATATGTTTGGTATAAATTGCGAGATATTTATTATTTCTTTGAAAAAGTTTACTTTTGCGTTGTTTTAAAAATTTTGAAATATCTCTGAAACAGGATAGGAACATACGGTTGATCATCGTGTTAAATACGGGGTGCTACCTCAATTGTGTTGCAAATAACTTGTTAAAGATTAACATAGTCTTATTACAAATCATTGAAAATGAAGATCTTCAATCATGGATAACCTGACATTTTTAAATAGAACGATTTCCTAACATAAAGCTATCACCTAACTAGAGCGGAATCTTGGACCACTCCGTATGAAGAACTACTCTGAATGGTGAAAAATATTGAACTACATTTAAAGTATAATTGCTTCTCTTTTTATAAGTTTGTTGTTACTACTCATGACAAGGGGTTGTTTCTTGGTATTTGTCTCTTGCGTTTCAAGAAATTGCGCAAGGTGGTCCTTCTTAAAACTGCATTAATGCTGGACTTTGTGCTCAGCCACAATAGACAAATAGTACAAAATCAGTCGATACCGCCACCCTATTGTACAAAACCGGAATTGAATTTCCCCGACAATCAACAATTACCAATTCGAAATTCTATAATAATACCTTCTTTTTACCAACGTAACAACGGACTCTCAACAACCACAACGACAATCCCTGATAAAAACTAGTTTCAATTAGTCAGCACCAAAGAAGGCAAAGAAGTCCTGGACACAACAACAACGACAAACACCAAAGGCAAACAAAAATCCACGAATACTGTTTCATTTATTTATTAAACCATACAACACCCACTATGAGGGATAAGTATGCAATACCACGAATATTGGTTAAGCGATAGAATCAAAACAAATAACAGATTCAGCAGCCTTGACAATAACAAATCCGATCCAGATGAAATGGAAACAGACAAAGAAAACATTACAGCAACAAAGTAAATTCCAAAACCACCTCCAGTGTATGTCACATTAGGTTATAAATTCCTAACATGATACAAATCGATGATTTGACCCGCTAATCAAGGTCAACGAAATGCAAGAAATTAAACTGCAAAAAAAAACCTAAAATTAGTTAATTAGACTTATGTTAAGTAAATGCCTCGTAAGGCGCGAGCAAAAACTATACCACTCTTTGGCTCTTAAGGTGCACAAATTCATCAAAACTGGATATAATTACACAAGATTTCGAAAGATCCAGAAAAACCCTAACTTTAATATAAATCTGCTACTAATGAAAGTTACGGATACGAGAGATGTTACACAATAGAATAATTGAGAAAAATTAGTCTAAATCACAAGTTTGCCCATCTAGTTCATACGAAGATTTTTCCGGATGCTGCGGTTTGAGGGATCGCCAATTTTTCTGGCTGGCGGTGACTGCAGGAATATTTCTATCAAATCACACAGGGAAAGAACCGGGTCCTCAACTAGAATCTCAAACCTCAAGCGCCAGAAAATTTTTCCATCAGGATAATATTGCGAGGACTTCTAAATTTTCTTTAACTTCTTGTGAAAAGCTGTTAAAAAAGGAACAAATCCAATTAGTAAAAAAATTCCCTCTTAACAGCCTTAAGACTCACCCCCTAATTAGAGGCCTTTAACCCTTAACGAAAGCTAACGGGAAATTCGTGAAAATTAATATCGCACTAACCGGCGAGCAGACAAGGAATGACCCTTGGCACGCTCTTCCAAAATTCCCCATTCCGGCCTCGCTCCCATTCGAACGGCCTCCTATCATCAAGAACATCCCTGGTGTCCCGCTTACTTTTAAGCTCAGGAAGAAATTAGCATAAACGAGACGGATTCTTACAATCAATGTAACGGTAGCCAAATCTACCCGTTACCACTCAAGTATTAGCTTTGAAGCTCCTTACGCTAAACAAAAAATACCACAATGCAGCAAATGCCAACGGTTTGGCCATGCAAAGAATTTCTGCAACAAAAGTCCAAGATGCATCAAATGCCTAGAATTACACTTAACTTCAACCTGCCCAAGAAAAACTAAGGACAACAAAGTAGAATGCGTCACTGCAGGGAAAACCACTTCGCCAGCTATAGAGAATGCATTAAGCATAATTAACTACAGGAGAGGCTTTATCCACAACTCAGACTCAAAAGGGACACCACCAACCAAATCAGCAACAGCCAGCCAAACGTTGTACCAGGTTTCAGTTATACACAAATAATACAGTCTAATGAACTAAACACACAAAATCTTTATAACAACACAAAAACAGATGACATCAACCAATTAAAAACAATGATGAAACAATTATTCACGCGGATGGGTACCATCGTGAACCTAATAAAACTTGTTAATAAAATAACCTAATGGCTTGTGCCAACATGTACTAGAAATAACACAATTTTTGCAAAATAACAATATCGACAACTTCCTATTTTAGAAACTCGTTTCACAAAGCCATGCTAGTTTCCTACACTACAGAATTTATAATACCAACCGCTCCGACAGCACTGCACATGGTGGCATAGCCATCATAGTTAAGGAAAATATCAAGCATCACTTAGTTGATAAATATGACAATGAACATATTTACAAGCCACGACGGTAGCCATAGAAGAAAAGACCACAGTACTAAACGTTTCTGCCTTATACTGCCCACCAAAGCATAACATTAAAGAAGAAAAATATGCTAACTATTTTCATACACTTGGCAATAGATTTATTGCCGGGGGTGACTTCCATGCCAAACACCAGTAATGGGGCTCTAGAATCACAAGAACAGACGGTAGGCGACTCCTAGCTGCAATGCATGAAAACAACCTGAATTTTCTATCTACTGGAGAGCCGACGTACTGGCCTTCAGACCCAGTGATGCATTTAGACTTAAGCCTGCAAAGACCGGCCCTAGGGCGGCAAGATTTGAGGGGCGCCAAAATTTGAGGCGCCGCAAAATTTGAGAGACGATAAAGATTCGAGATTCATGGAGTTTTCTAGTGAGCCTATGAAAAAATTTTAGAAATGTTTTAAAAATATTATTTTTTCCATCGGAGAATTATACCTTAACATGATTAAGTATCTAATTATTGAAATAAAAACAATATTAATTGAGCAATTGAAAGTTTCTGGAATTACAAAAATATAAAAAAATGAATAGATTTTTCTCAATTCTTTGTCTTTTGCCACAGCAATAATTGCTTTTTATATTTTTATTATTATACAGGGTGTCCCGTAAATGCCAATAAAGCTTCAGATAGCAGTTTCTCTCAACCTCTTAAATTGCCAAAATTAAAAACACGAATGTTTCAACGTACTTAGATTTGTCACACGAACCAAAAAAAAGAAATTTAAACTTGGCAACGCTGCTGCAGGCAAGTACAAAATTATTCGAATACAGGAACCAAAGTATCGCAAGAAATTAAATATTTATCAATTTTATTCCAGTGATAATGAACCATAAAATTGTCAAAACATTATCAATACACTCAACACTTACATGTTAGTCACATCCGGTTTTTGGTAATATAATTCAGTTTTTAACAGCATCTTCAAAAAGAGAATTGTAACAGTTCTGTGCTTTATTAAGGGTAATTTCTGTTTCAACAAATTCATTTGTTGAATTCGTATTGGCTTCATTTGGATTTGATTCTTTGGTTTCTGTTTATTTAGTGTTAACTTCTGACCACTTGTAGAAAAACACTAAGCTGGGGAGAAATTTTCTTTTTGCAGATTTGCAATAAGCACTCATAGAAGAAGATGTTTACCTAAAGCTTTATTTGCATATATGGGACACCCTGTATATTTTATATACACCTTTAAAAAACAAACAGGGTGCCATATCAAAATAGGCCTAGGGCACAATCAAACCTAAATTAAATCCGCTTCTGTTCAGACCAAAGAAAAATACCCGAGCTAATTGACTTTTGCATCACCAAAGGTATAAACAAAGACAATGTCTGATTAAATCTTGCCTTGAATTTGCAGCGGATCATTCTTCGCTCATTGTAACTATGCATTCAGACATAACTCTCCCATCCAAAAAACCATTGCTTTATAATTACAAAATTAATTGGTATACATTCAGAAATAAACTCCACCTGCTAATAAACCTAAAAGTTCCCCTCAAGCACAACAAAACATCGATGAAGCAGTTCACAAACTGACAATTAACATTCAGACAGCAGCCTGGAAAGCAACTCTGCAACTACAGTTAAAGAACCTAAAGACTGAATGCACTGCAGTATTAAGGGAAAAAATCACAGAAAAAAAAATCCGAAAACACTGACAAAAGAACAGAACAACCAATAACAAAAGAAGATTAACTAAAGTCAGCAAAGAACTCAAAAAAATGATGCTGACACCTACTAGTACTCATGCGGACACAAAAAGATTAAAAAGGCCGCAGACACAAAACCGTCCAATAAAAGACAAGAATGGACAATGGGCTAAGACTGGTAAGGAGACTGTGTCCGCATGTGCCAATCATTTGTTAGATGTGTTTCAACCTTTTCCACACAAAACTCCTCAAGAATTACTCACCATATGATATATATGCTGTATTGAAATCCTACCTAAGAAACAGATTCTTTTACGTCGAACATCACGAAGAATATAGTCACTTGTTACCCATCCTCTCTGGTGTCCCATAAGGAAGCGTGATCGGTCCAACACTTTACCTTCTATATACCTTCGATATGCCAAAAACCAGATGAATTAACACCGCCACCTTTCGCAGACGATACTGCCGTGCTGTCTTTTCACCCAAACCCAGAAACTGCCTCAAGAAAACTGCAAGTTCAGCTAGATAACCTTGGCTTAAACGCTGGAGGATCAAAGTTAATGAAGCTAAATCAACTCACATTGCATTCTTTATAAAAAGAGCCTACTGCCCACCAGTAACCCTCAACGGACAATTAAACCAAGTGGACTCAGTCAAATACTTAGAAATGCATCTAGACAAAAGATTAAACTGGCGCAACTGTTCGGTGTATCTTCCTCTTATAATACTATTCGTTCTGCATTTATCAGTTCCAAATTCCATGCCAATATCTTGACTAAAATTTTCTGTTACCTCAATCAAATAATGTAGTTGTTGCATATTGGTGGTATACAGTTTGAGGTCATCCGTATACATCAAATGTGTAATACGATAATTCTCCTGATCTGCGTTCTTTATATTGTAGCCATATTTTGTTTTATTTAATAATGTGGATAACGGATTAAGTGCCAAGCGGAACCATACTGGACTTAACGAATCGCCTTGGAATATACCTCTCTTTATTGTTATCTGTTTAGATGTTATGACTTTGTTTCCAGTATTTAATGTGAGAGTTGTAGACCATTTGCACATACTTACTTTTAAGAAATTTGAAATCTTAGGATGTATTTTGTAAATATCTAAAACCTTTCTTAACCATGTATGCGGTACACTATTATAAGCTTTTTATAATCTATGTAAGCTACTTGTAGATTACGTTTTCTATGTAAAGCTTGCTCCGTTATAACACTATCTATTATTAGTTGTTCTTTACACCCTTTAGCACCTTGACAGCAACCATTTTGTTCTCTTGTTAATATATTATTATTTGTTAGATGTTCTGTTATTTTTTGCTTTATTATAGCTGTAAGTAGCTTGTACATTGTTGGTAAACATGTAATTGGTCTGTCTTATGGCCGTTTTTTGGTATAAGACTAGTCAGCCCTTGCATTAGGAATAAAGGTGTTTCTGATGGATTCTCTAAGAGGTAGTTAAATTGTGTGGCAATCATTTCATGAGTAAATGGGAATTGTTTTAAGCAATAATTGTGAATTTGAACAATTCCAGGTGCTTTCTAATTACTAGTACGTTGAATATTATTTTTATTATTATTATCATTATCATTATCATTATCATTATCATTATCATTATCATTATCATTATCATTATCATTATCATTATCATTATCATTATTATTATCATTATTATTATTATTATTATTATTATTATTATTATTGTATGTTTTTCAACTTCTAAATGTCATAACAACATACAGATCAATCTGATCGAAAGCCTTCGAGAAATCTGTATATACCACATCGACCTGTCCTCGAAAATTAAAAACTTCTGAAAGATATTGAGTAATGCAAGTAAGATTTGTGACTGGATCGCTTTGTCGTAAATTCATGTTCGGGGGAAGATATATATCGCCTAATAGAAGAATATACTGTATTTCAAAAACTTTTGAAACATTGCACGGTATGGATATTGGTCTGTAGTTACTAACAAGCGTTAGATCTCTCTTTTTTAGAACGGGACGAACGCGTGACTGCTTCCATATATCAGGATAAGTATACCTGTGGAAGATGAGATTAAATAACGAGTAAAGTAGCGTAACAAATATGTATGAGCATTTGCAAACTAAAAAGCTTGGTATCATGGCTATACCAGTAATGAGCTTATTATTCAATTTTCTAATCGAGGTACAGATATCGTCTTTAGAAATGTAATTTATATGAATTGAAGATAGACTGTTCAAACACGATGATTTACTACCAGAATTAGGATTATAGTGGATGTATACACTTACAAAATAATTCCGAAAAGCTTTAAAAATTGATTCAGGAGAAAGGAATTGCTGTTCAATGTTATTCTGACCTAAGCCGGAAATTCTAAGCTGCCCTTGCTTGCTATGAACAAAAGACCAGAATTTATTCAGATCAGAGGCAATGGCGTCTTGTATGTTGGCAATTTAATTTTTGTAATGCAGTCTGTGCCTCTCTAAATTAGTCTTTTGATCCTTTTCAAGAGAGCTGATAAATCAGTTGGTAGATTTATACAGGTGAGATGAAAGAATTTTTTACAGGAAGCACTGCATGATACAGCCGAAGAATAAGAAGAAAAACTACCACTGCACAGGCAGCAGGCTGGTGGCGGTGGCATGTTATTTAAGTTTCAAAATAAAATTTATAGACAGATAAATAAATAGTTAAATGGCACAGTCTCTTAACCTTTTATCGACACTTCTGGTAAACTGTTTTACGAGTGTATGGTCCACTAATCGAGCAACCCACAATGTAAGTTTTTCTTAATTTATAACAACAAATAGTACTAGAAAATTCACTTGCCGCCCACACTAGGAAAATAAGAAATTAACACGACAAACTTGTCTAGAGTGGATACAAGATTGTCAAATAAAACAAGAACAAATGTCAAATGTAAATGTTTGGAAGTCATGAAGCCTTCTATGTTTTAGATTTCACATCCTGGATCTTCCAAAGAGATAGATCAAATTTAAAACTTTAAACGGGGCAATGTAAAGAACTGAAAGGCCTTTCTAATGAACCCCCTTCCCATTAGAGATCTTCGAAGGGTTGACGTCCCTTCCTAAATGTTGAAGTTTAGTTTTCGAATTATACGTCAAAACATGTCCCCTTCCCAATACAAATCGACGTGTTTTTTCGTTTTTTCGAAATGATTGTGTTTATGCATGAAACCAATTAGACAAAGTTTTTATTGTAAGAATTATAATTTCATTATTTTCATATTCGTCATGCACACAACGCTGCACCACCAAAATATTTTTCAGTTAATTCTTGTTACATTAATGGTCGTCAATTAAACGCAATTTTGATTTCTAGCACGTACTACCGGTCTCGAAATTTATGATTCATAGCAACACGGACAAGTGTGTGAAAGGAAGAGATACTATTAAACGCAACATTGCTAACATTATAGTCAGTCCCAATTATGATAACGTTTCACTTCTTAACGACATAGCAATGGCGAAAGTTTGGACACCTTTCAACAGAAGAAATGAAAAACCTATAACACTGTTTTCACCTTTAATGAAGGTAAGTATTGCTGTTGCAGCGAACAGATTCTTAGAAATTTCCCTTCTTTTCTCTTTTAAAGAACGAATTATTATTAAATACAACAAAAATCGTTATTTATATTCGATATAACGAATGACGGAATAATTTCCTATTTGAGATAAGCTCTGATCATCACATTGCTTTGAACGGTAGCTTATAACAAAGACCTTACAATAAACTACCAGATATACAAAGAAGCTATTCAACAAAAGTGTCATACTATTGGACTGCACCGGAGTACATTAGACGAAAATGTGAATTTTCATTACTTGTTCCAAATTATAAAACAAGAGAGTAAATCATTTGTATTAAGTTGATAAAGCACTATAGTTTAATTTTTTATGCGGTTTTTATACACTTCAGTTGTCTTTGAAATAAATAAGGAATTTGTTCTATTCTTTTCTGTCACATTGTATTTTAAAATTAATCCCAACACTATCTTACAGTTACCACAAAATATAATAGCGTATGCATTGGGCTGGGGGCATACAAAAA
>VTPC01083684.1:0-12057 GCA_011009095.1 Ignelater luminosus | reverse complement strand
TTTTTCACAGGTAGCGAAGTGTTGTCAATTGAAACGTTTGGGCAGTCATCAAGGTTTGTTTTAAAATTTATTTGCATTAATTTAGTCGTGTTTACTTTTATGTGCCAGGAGTCGAGCCAGTTTTCAAGCCGATCTAGATGGTTTTGTAGGTGTTTGGTGGCTAATTGTGGGTTAATGTGGTTTTCAAAGGTAGCAATAGTTGTGTTTCTTCCACAGTTGGAATGTCTGCCGTAAATATGAGGTATAGGAATGGCCCCAAAACATTACCCTGTGGTACACCAGACTTTTCTGGATGCAATCTAAAGGTGCGTTATTAAATTTTGTTTGAAAGAAACGTTCGTCGAGTTAGGATTTTAGAATTAAGTAGTACTACATAGGAAGGATAAGTTTTAATTTGTGTAGTAGACCTTGGTGCCAGACTCGGTCAAATGTTTGCTCTATATCTAGCAATGCTGCTACGCAGATTTTCTTTTCTTCTAGGTTTCTTATTATTTCATAACAATTCTATGACACTAGTGTATAGTAGAATGACTTTCACGGAACCCAAACTGGAGCATTGGTAAAATTTCGTTGAAATCGACTTCCGTTTCTAGTCTCTTCAATAACAGTCTTTCGAAGATTCTTGATAGTTGAGGTAGTAAGCTTATAGGATAGTATGAGGATGGGGAGTTCGGTGGCTTTCCAGGTTTGGGGATCAGAATTATTTGTGCGAACTTTCAAGATACAGGAAGGTAGGATAGTCGTATTATACTATTGTAGATAGCGGTTAGGAGTGTTACTGCTTTCCTTGGTAGCTGTTTGTCTAGTTATAAGGTCAGATTCAGGGGCTTTGTGATTGTTGCAAGCATTGATCTCTTCTGTCACTTCTGATGGCGAGAATGATTTAATTGGAAGTGTCATTGCGCACGGAGCATCTACAAAATTTTAAATATGCTCATTGTCAATATTAAGGGTTTTTTTTGCAGTGGACTAAATGTTTGTGCTAGATGTTCTGCGAAGGATTATACAGGGTCGCTAAAAAGTATGGAAACACGCTACTCCTGCAAAAATGGTAAGAGATAAACAAATGAAATTTGGAGAGCTTACAATAGGTATTTGTTGCCATGTTCTGCAAAGGTAATTAAAAACAAATCTTTAATTGTTTTTTCGTACGGCCGCCATATTGAATTTTTTAAAAAGGAACATCCGGCATATGACCCCATATTTGGATATAGATTTGCAAGACAAATTCAATGATATAAGGGTTGCTTTACTTATCTTGAAAGGTTTTGGAGATAATCGCTATTCTTTTGTCGGGGGTTTCCCTATTAAAAAGTATGGAGACACGCTGCTCCTGCAAAAACCGTAAGAGATAGACAAATAAAATTTGGAGGTATTAAAATAGGCATTGTTTGCCATGTTTTGCGAAGGGATTTAAGATCAAATCTTCAATTGTGTTTTTGTACGGCCGCCATCTTGAATTTATTTAAATGGATCACCCTGTATATGACACCACACTTCGATAGGGATTTTAAAGGCAGATTCGATAATGTAAGGGTTGCTATACTTATCGTGAAAAGTTTTGGAAATAATCGCTATTCTTTTGTCAAGGATTTCTTAACCTCAAGGACAGATTCGCAATGCAAGTAGGTCTCCCCGATTATTTGCTAAATTCCTTACAAAAATTTCAGAAGAGATTGCTTCTTATAAAATTATATTGTTTTTTTGTTATTGTCAATTCGTCACTATTTGGGTCTTATTTCACCTTTTTAGTTTGTTCTAGCATCGATCCATTATTTTAAATAGGAAAGCTAAGGGCAAAATTTTTACGGTTTTCTTTTACTTTAATTACTTATAAAATAATCGCACATCATTTTTTTTAGTTCCATTGTCTTTGCTGTTTCACGGGTAACTCGATTTTGATAGAAATTAATAGTGAAATCCTTGACAAAAGAATAGCGATTATCTCCAAAACCTTTGAAGATAAGTATAGCAACCCTTATATTATCGAATTCGCCTTTAAAATCTCTATCGAGGTATGGTGTCATATACAGGGTGATCCATTTATAGAAATTCAAGATGGCGGCCGTACGAAAAATCAATTGAAGATTTGATCTTAACTCTCTTCGCAAGACATGGCAAACAATGCCTACTTTAAGATCCCCAAAGTCAATTGTCTATCTCTTACCGTTTTTGCAGGACTAGCGTGTTTCCATACTTTTTAATAAGGAAACCCCTGACAAAAGAACAGCAATTATCTCCAGAACCTTTCAAGCTAAGTATAGCAACTCTTATATCATTGAACTTGTCTTGAACATCCCTATCCAAATATGGGATCATATACAGGGTGTTCTATTTAAAAAAATTAATATGGCGGCCGTACGAAAAAACAATTAAAGATTTATTTACCTTTGCAAAACTTGGCAGAAAATACCTACTTTAAGTTCTCAAAATGTCATTTGTCTATCTCTTACCGTTTCTGCGGGGGTAGCGTGTTTCCATACTTTTTAGCGACCCTGTATGATTTAATGTAAATTTTTGTTTTTTCTTTAATATAATTCGCATTGAATTTTGTTAAAAACAAATTTTTTCTGGACGACCTTTAACTGAATAGAATTCACAAGGTTAAATTAGATTTCTAAACGCTAAAAGGTCTTGAGAAGCAAACATGAGATGAAACATGTTGACAGTAAGTTGCCTATGTTGTAGATGTCTTAAAAAACAAGCTTTTTAAAGTTGCCATTGTCCTACCATGTTGCCTATTGAAATCAATGACGTAATGAAAAAATATATGGTAGTTTTTAAAAAACACTGTATTAAAAAGAAATATTATCATTATTGTGGGTGGTTTCCTTCACCTATGAGTAGATCGTTCAATAACTTTCAACAAAATTTTGTATTTTGTGAACATACGTTATATTATGAAACGATGCCATTGGATACGGAATTTAATTATGATTTGAAATGTGCACAAATCTAGAAGTGTTCTACTTCAGATTTCAAAAGTGATAAATAATTGTAAACTGCACCCGATGATGGCATTTAATGACTATAGTAAACCTACCAAGTTTCTATTTTTTACTTTAATAAATAATAAGAAATAGAAGGATACCTCTACTTTTGTCAACACCTGGTATAGTTGGAAGAATATGCATGGCTGGACCAATTTCATTTAAAAACAGGTTATAATAGCTAAGAGAAAATTAAAACTGTTGAGTTCATTGGCGCAAATAGAATTTTGATACCTACTCTTGCATGCTTTGTTTTTGATTTACAAGAAAATTTAACTTTTCAAAATTTATTTGATTTAACATAATAAAAAAATCTCTTTTGAGCAGTTTGATATTCAGAATAAAATGAATACATACATTAGATTTTTATTTTATTTTCGAGTAGTAATAAAACAATCTCATTTCTGCAAATAGCAAATATTTCAAGCTTTTGTTATAAATAATTCAAATAATACATACAACGTGTTATCCGCCTTTTAAGATCACGAATAGCATCTTGAAAAATTTGATGTACAAGGAATTATGTATATATCAGAATTGAATTTTAAAATTAATCTGCTCATATTCAATATGTCAGCAATCATACTTATTTGACTCGATAATATTACCAAGAAATCATTATTCTTTAGAAAGCATGATAAAACCGTTCAAGAATAATATTTCCGAGGATATATGTATGTAAATTTGTAAATTGGTTAAGGTAATTCACAAACACAGCAAACATTTTTAGAACTTTTATATGGAATGGGGAAAAACCCAAGTGCTAAAACAAAAATGCAACGGCATCGGCAGTAGAAAACAATTGCTATCTTTCTTTTTCACACCTCCATTAAATCTAGAAACAAATTTCTCTTTACACGAGAATGATAAATCAAATTTAACCTAAAATGTAACTTTGCTTCTTCTGTTTTACTATGACAACAAATAATTACTTTAAATACATGAAGACACGATAGTAGTAATCACTTTTTTCTTTTACTTATTGGTTGCATTACGAACAACAGTACGTTACGTACATATGTATTACACGCGTAGTTCCTTATTTCTATAAATATTAAATCTGCAAATGCTATCGAAACAACTTCTACAAAATAAATACTTTAAATCATTATGCACTGTCGCGTTTGACGTAAATTCCAATTTACCCATCAAATATTATCAGTTTCTCTTTATTTGCACGGAGACATATAAAAAGCTGAAGAACATTTCAAAACAATAGTAGCATTTGAACTGTTGCAAGATGCACACACTCAAAATGATCGTACTTTTTGCTTTTCTCATCGCTAGTTGCGCTTTGCGAGTTTACTCTGCACCTGGCACAAGTAAGACATTTATAAATAAATAATATCAGAATAATTAAAAACAAATTAATTAAAATAGCTAACGGCAAAGAGGACCTAGATAAAATGCGTGAGTTACAAAGACAATTCCAAGCCACTATTAGGCCAGTTGGTAAGTTGTATGATTAATCAATGTATTTCTAATAATTGCAGCCCGAATTCATATAAATTTAGATACGATCAACTTTAAACTCACCGAACGGAATTGGTTAAAACCTCATGTAGACATTACTGATAATGTTAGAGTGGGCGTAAATCGTGACGGAGCTTATGCAACTTATAAATTTGATTGAATTATAAATGTAAACAATGTATTTGTTTTGTAAATGCTACTAATAGCAATAAGGAATAAATTATTTATACACATCATCTATTTTTGTGATATTTTTTTTCTTTTATACTAAATAGGCTCGGTATGTAAAGAAAAATTTTGAACATAATTTGCAAGGAATTACTTGTGCTTCAGAGTCTTTGTATCTGTGCTGCCTAAAAATTTTATCCAAACATATATGGAAAATGAAAAAAACCTTGAATGAAACTAAAAGTTTTAATTATTAAGTTTTGTTGTCATGAAGTTATAAATAATTCTGAACTCCCTAAATGGTTTCCAAACGAAACCCTCTCATCTGCAGTAAATTTGTGAACCTCCAATACCCGATGTGTAAGGACAACTGCAGAAAAAGTCAAAAATTTAGACTAATTGAAATGTAATGTTTTGTCGGCTCAAAAATATAATTTAGCAACAATGGCTGTTTTACAATTGACAGCAAGAAAGTTTTAGTTTTGTAAAATAAGGTTGTGGGTAAATGAACAAAATCCATTTCGTTTGAGGTAAACTAAAACTATGAAGCTACAACTAACTTTAGTTAGATTACTGCCTGATATTGTTTTGACAAGGTTTCCCCGAATGTTAGACATTCTATGGTAGGGGTGTACAAAACAAGCTAATAATGCGAGCATATATTACATATAACCAAACTTCGACCTACACAATTCTTTGCATCAACCTCCAGACGAAATTAGTGATTTAAGACAATCATTAGGTTACAATTATCTATTAGGTACTACGTAACCTACATTTTCTATTTATAAGTATTTGCAGTAAAAGCATTTTCAGAATTCTAAGTTTTTTTCTTTAGTACCAAACTATGCCTTAACCTAAGTCCTAGTAGTCGGCAGTCGATCGCTTGTCGCCTAAATATTTTGTGGTGAATCGCAGACACTACAAGTCTGAGCACCCTTATTCTATGGTATCTAAACTCTTCCAATACCTTCTCTCAATCAAATAGGTAGATATACTTATACAAGGTGAAATGCAATAAACTTGACAAACAACAAACAGACAACAAGCAAATGACATGAAAGTGCAAAAATTAGAAAAGTATTATCAAATACAAAATACATAACGTAAATCGTGTGACAAAAATATTTGCTGTTCTTGCAAAAATATTTGCTGTCCAAAATTCCACTAAATTTTTGTAGCACTAACAAAACATTTTTTCCGCGTACACGTTAAAATACGAAAAATTAAATTACCAACATTATAAGAAACGATTTCTTATACAATGTTAGTCTATGTAAGGAAATATAATAATTAGCATCTAAATTTTGATGAACTTTTAATGGTTTTGAGCGACCTTTATATATTAATATTAATTGTAACTATTTGTCGTTTATGATAGTTTTCAATTACAATAATGCTCACAATTAAAATTAGATTAGAAAAAATTGAATTAGTGAGAAATTGAAAAACTAAAAAAAGAAAAATTGATTTCCTTTGTTTTTTGAAACTTTTAAAATTCTTGAGCGACCTTTCAAACATTTTTAAACGAGTTGATACTTAGAGAGAACTCTTCAAATGCATCAAATTAACATTTTGTTGTGTGAGCTTTAGAAGAAAAAAATATTGTCACCGCCTGCAGTTAAGCCATATCCCAACATTTGGAGACACCCTGTATAACACGTAGAATGTCAGGACACGTTTTAATCATTTTAATAGGGCATTTCAATGAACAGACAGAATAATCTTCATTATCAAATCTTTATCTCTTAGAGCAAAAGTAAACCGTTCACTAAAAGCTGGTTTTATGTTTGCATTATAATATTCGACTAAGTCATTGTTGGTGTGACTGATACGTTTTGCACTATTTACAAAGAAATTATTTATTTAGTCAACTTTACTTAATTGATTGGGTAAATTATGTCTGTTTTGTTTATGACCTAGGCCGATTTATTGTAACCTTATATAAATCTCAACATTTTTAGAAAATATTCTAAATTTACAAGAAACGCAAATATTTTTTTGCACATGATAATCTTTTGATTGTGTCCAAAAAAGAAGAAATAACAGACTTGATTAGACTAACACGGTCTGTATAGCTTTAGTATCTAACTATTCTAATTTAACTCAACTTCCACTTGCACAAACAAATTTACTTACTTCTATTCAAATTATAACATGCGATCATTAAAATTTAAGTTCCCAGGAGGTTATGAAAGAAAAAATCATGTCAGCTTATTCCTTAAAAATTATCTGTCAAAATTGATACTTTCCATTAGAAACAAGGTAAAATCATCAGTTTATAGGTTATGTATAGAGATGCGTTGTGTCTAAGCTACGGCCTACGGAAACATTTCACAGCCTCCTGGAAACTTAAATTTTAATGATTACATGTTACGATAAAGGCAATTGCAAAACAGAAGCCATGCCATATTAGGTATGGCAAAGGTTGTATGAGTACCAAAATGATGAAAGAACTATTGGCAAAGTATTGAAGATTATATCCTTTCAACTACAACATTCTCATATACAGGGTTGCTAAAAAGTATGGAAACACGCTATTCCCGCAGAAACAGTAAGTAATAGACAAATGAAATTTGGAGAATTCAAACTGCGCAAAATGTCATCATTTGACAAAACAAAAGTTATAAATTTATCAGGATGTCATAAATCGACATGATGATAATATTCATTTCAGGTGTTAATGTTAGGTTATTGCCATACTCTGTTGCAAGATTTTGTTGTGACGTTTCGGAAGCTGACTGCTTTCGTCCTCATGCGTTCGCCCTAAGAAGTGCGGTTTGGTTTATTATTTCGCATCTTCAATTTACTTTCTTTCCGTAAATATTTGACCTCACCGGGGTTCAAACCAGAGACAGTAATCGCTAAGTTGATTACTACGCAGAATGCTTAAACCACTGAGCTAGCGGGGCGGTCAGCTCAGTGGTTCAAACACTCAGTATTTTTTATTTAATTTTCTCAACCGGTTTTGTTCAAATGAACATCTTCAGGAGTAAAATTGTCGTTAAATATGAATGTAAAAATTCATTTTGTTTGATTTGTACCTTAAGCCATGGATCTCCAATACATTTGGTATCTTTCGTTTCTGTTAAGCCATTGAATGCCAAAAGTAGAGGATTGTATTTCATTAGTGTAAAAGTATTTAATAAAACTGTAGGTTTTTGTCATTAAAAGTTTCTATCGCTCAAGAAATCTTTTGGTAATATAAGTTACGTAATATAATTTTCTGGTTATTTTGCTGTTATTTTATTAAATTTTTAATAGATCAGTAATAACACGTCTAGGAATTGTTCTTTACATTCTTTCTCATTTTATTTTTTTGCTGTAGTTAAAATTACTACGTTTATTTGTTTGCAACTACACTTTTATTGGATCTTTAATAAGCCTTTGAGTATTCATTAATCTGAAAATTTTATTTTTGTACTATTTATTTACTATTTTAGTATGTATTGCTAAAGTTAATGTAATTATTGTAAACCAGACCTGTAGACCAGTATTGATGCGTTGAATAAGCATCTATTATGACATTTCATTAGCAAAACTCTAGATTTTATACTGCAGTTAAGAGTGACCAATGATTTGTGTAAGTTTATGGTATTTACCGGTTTGGCAGATTGCAGCGAGCTGTTTAATGCTAAGCCGGCTAAGATTTTAAAATAATATAAGCTTTTGGTAAGTTAGAAAGTTTCATTGCTACCAGGGCACTTTTTTTAAGATAGCTATATACAGTGTGTTTGTTGGTACGGAATCACATCAGCGGACGTGATGCCCTCGACTAGATCCCTGGCGCCCATATCGATTATGACATCTTTAAGCAATAACTGAGATTTCTTTATTGAGTTTCTGAGCCATTTTTAGGGTAAATTATCTGTAATCCCCCCCCCATTGCCGGATTTTGAGTTGCTGCTTTTTATAGATCTGAAGAGCATAAGGCCTCTTTTTTGGGTTTTGTCCGTGACAATTTGATTTACGAGTTTAGTCTTAATCTTTTGAAATTCAATGCTAAAGGTTCCATTTTGAAGACCTCCGTACAAGAAAACTAACATGCGGAGGAACATTCTTTTTTACCGCTTTGCCTTCAGAATGTACCGAGGGACAATTTACCTGAAGCTTTATATGCATTTCTGAAACACCCTGTATAAGACGGTAATAACAAAAGAACAGCTACTTTCAAAAAAAAACAACTTCTAATAACGCTGTCAACATAAATTTGCGGCAAATTATAAAATTCCTAGATCAGTTAGACCGTAAAGAGAAGGGATTTATTAGTCTAGGGAGTTAGTTTCATGGTCGTCCAAACGGATCTTGCATATTTATTGAAAATGGCTTCTTAACTGCACCAAGATATCTTGAACGTGTACCCTATGTTCCTTTTATAGGTCTGAATTTTATTCTAATGCAGGGCAGTGCTTGGTCACATGTTGCTCAAATAGTTCAAGCTTCTTCGAAAAAGGTTGGAATTGATAAAATAGATTGACCAAGCAATAGTCCTTCTTAGTCGCTACGATATGCTTGGACAGCAGGTGCAATAACCCGAACGACTATGGCTGAATTACTTACTGCCCTTTCAGAAGAATGGCACAATGTCCCCCAAGAGATGAGATGCAACTTTATTATGCAGCATGAACCGTCGTCTCATGATATTAAGATCATTTCTGCAATGTTATGTTTAATCTTATTAATGTTATGGACTATTTGTTTAATTTAACACAATTTTTTGATTTACTTACTATTTATTAGCAGTAATATTTTTGTTTTATGTTGATTAAAATTTGTGGTATTTTACTGTTTTATTATTAACTATTATTATTATTAAATTAATAAAATTTTTCCTTTCTTTCTTATTGCAATACAATAAAAATACCTAGGAAAAAAATATTTTAATAGCTTGAAAGTAATTAAATGTACATACCTTTTGAAATACATTATTATAATGTTACAAATGGATCACTATACGATAATATTGAAGGCGCAGTGTAACAATTTACTCCTTTCAAAGGCTTTAGAATGTGTAGTCATTAGAATAAATTAATTTAGCGCTTCAACACAGCTGTACTGTAACGACATTACCGCGAAACCGATACGTTCTGCATGAATTAATTTATTTCGATTATGCAATTGCTTAACAATAGTTTTTGCGAGAACCTTCGCTGGTTTAGGTAATTTACAAAAACATGAAACATCTTAGTTGTTTAGAATTAACCACTTCAAG
Organism: Ignelater luminosus; assembly: GCA_011009095.1. Taxonomy (NCBI): domain Eukaryota; kingdom Metazoa; phylum Arthropoda; class Insecta; order Coleoptera; family Elateridae; genus Ignelater; species Ignelater luminosus. The sequence continues at coordinate 2,214 of VTPC01083684.1, read as the reverse complement.
TACAGGTATAGCGTAAGGCTTCTAGGAAAGATGATGCGAAAGAACAAGCCGTTTAAGCAAAAATTCATTCTGCACATAAAGTGTAATAAATTCCATGACGAATGGAATATATGAGCAAACAATTGAAAGGTGAAATAGTTTTCCTGATGTTAAAAGTTTAATCTTGTCCGTCTATGGCTAAAAAAGTGAATTATTTTACAAAAAACAACTCATTTGTTCTGAAAAAGATACCAAATTGTTGAACTGTTCAGTAAAAGCTTGCATTCGACTATTACTACTAATTAATGTTTGCAAGTCAGATTATAAGAAGTTTTAATTTGAAAATGTGTTGTACTAATCAATCGTTTGAGGTTACGTAATTGCTCGTTTCCGCAAACTAATTAAATGCATAGAGCATCCATACGTGTTAAAAGATAAACAGCAAGATAAATATTTCGCATCATTAATGCACGGCAATGTTTAACGTAAAACCCAATTTACCCAACAAATATCAGTTTTTTCTTACCTGCATGAACATATAAAAACTAACACGCAAAAAGATTCTTCAGATTCAAATAGTCTTCAAACAGTTCAAAACTCCCAGATCAAAAATGTTTGCCTTGTTTACATTTCTTATCGTTACATGCGCTATACAAGTTTACTCTGCACCTGTTGATGGTAAGACATTTATAGATAATATTTAATTGCTTACTTATAGAAGATGTAAACAAAATCAATTAAATTAGGTGTCAGCCAGCAGGATTTGGATAGGGCCCGCGAGATACAAAAACAATACCAATCCTCTCCTAAACCATTTGGTAAGTTTTAAATAAATAGTTATTTATTATCTGCATTTCTAATTAATACAAATTTAGATACAAGCAACTGGAAACCTACAGAACAGAGTCTGTTAAAACCTTATGTCGACATTAATGATAACTTAAGAGTAGGCGTAACTGGTTCACTTGAACCATCAATTGGAATTTATGGAACCTACAAATTTTAAAGGTACATATACATACTGTGCTCTTCTGTAGTGAAACTTTAAATCAATAGACAAAATGTAATTCTATTTACGTAGTTGATACAAATAAATGATTTATTTTTTTTTATTTCTGTAACTTTATTTTTCTTATTTTACATTTTAAACAAGTAGCAATAAGTGTAGCTAGATCACAAGGAAACTATTAGAAACTAAAAGCTTAATTTTGTGCTACATGTACAGAAAAGTTAGTTTAAATATATTTAGCCTTTAGCCGTTGCCAACTGTTGAGTACGCTGACTAGTAACTGACTCTGAATGAATTTGTTGAGTAGACGCTGACTTACAACCGCTGCTAAATCACGTCAGCTGTTATTTTTCCGCTGAGATAGGTTGAGTGCGGTTAAATTCAGATTAACGCCAAGGTATATCGTTGTGGGAGTATTAAGCGGTTGCGTCAGAGAATTGGCAACGGTTGGCAATCATCAAAACTAAACATGTTGAGCACTGAAGAGCGCTATTAGTCAACGGTTGTGTTTGCTAAACGCGCCCAGTGATTTCGAAGATGTGACTTAGAAAATGATTCATGTCAAGCATACCAGCATCAAAACAATCTTTGGGTTATCTTCAAGCACGACTACAGAATAAAATATAGCAAACTCTAGATCTAGAAAGAAGACTACTAGAAGAAGCTTTCATTAGCAACTATAAGCTTGACCTTTATTGAATGTAGCTAAACCTTAAATGCGTTTAAAAATATGATCTCAGTACAAATCATACTTGGGTATCTTTATAAATTGCAATATTACAAAAGAATACTACAAGAAGTGGGTAGAGAACAACTTTTATTGACTTTTTTAAAACACATTTTTTCTTTTCTAAAATGTTGGTAAAGTATACATAACAAATAAATTTTACAGTTTCCTTAAAGTCATTATGGTTCAGTTAACAGTTTTACCCTCTGTCAAAAGTTATTAGTACTAGGAATATTAAAATAAAATCAATAAATAGTTTGTATTAAACTATTATACTATGATTCTTGTTTAGGTTAGTAATATACAAACTAAATACAGTATGTACATCTATCAAAACCTGTAGGTTCCCCAAATTCCGATTGATGGTTCAAGAGATCCTGTTACCCCAACTCTGAAGTTATCATTGACGTCGACATACGGCTTCAACCAGTTTTGTTCGGTAGGCTTCCAGTTGCTCGTATCTAAATTATTACAATTAGCGAATGCTTGATCGTTATCC
>VTPC01083681.1:8148-19772 GCA_011009095.1 Ignelater luminosus | reverse complement strand
AGGATTACTTATACAGACTGTCTTTTATGGACGATACACTGAAGGGAGCTCGTAAAGCGTAAGAGATACGAAGTCGGTTAAATTAGAATAAGGTTACGTACTTATTTTGAAGATAAATTTATTGATGTTTTCGTTTTTTCTTTAAATCAATAACTTATAGTAGATACCTATTTACTAAGAACGAAAATACCGAAATTCCTTTAAAGCCGTATACCTGTGCAATTAATAAGATTAGAAATAAACGATAATGGAATAAGTTTTAAGTAATTCAAGACAAAGTTACTTATGAACGTTTGGCAAGTGGTAGATTCTTTTGGAACAAAGGTTTAATTAATTCGATGCCTACTTTCCGCAAACACATCATTTATATACAGGGTGAGTTTTTTCGATGTTTAGTAGGGGGATCTCGAAAACTAGCGGAGATAGAGAAACGATTAAATGGGGAAAGAATTGCAGTTTTACGAGCTTAATTTAATGTGGTTTTTGCTTTTTAGAAAAAATGCATGGCTAACTAGATATATTGCAAAAATAAGTTTTCTTGTTATTTTGTTCAGTACCTATAGATCTGTTATTATTGACTTTAGAAAAAATGTGTAAAGAAAAAGGTTGTAGGTAATTATGTGCTTAATAATACAGTTTAACCGAATTTTTTATTTAAGCTATAATTTTTGAGTTATGACACAAGCTTGTGTTTTTTCTAATGGAAACCATAGTTGGCCATGATGTTATGAAAAAGGCCCTTTCTCAACGATTCTAACGATATACCACTTGCCATAGTTAGTTTTATAAATAAATAAATTATGACCTTTTTTTCTTTTTATTTTTGAACTGTTCAAGTAGTACGCTATGGAAACAATTGATAGATGTGCATTGCGTTTAATAATAAAATTTAAATTAGTTATTAGAATTTTTTTTTAATTTCGAAATTACAAACATAATTATTTTGGTGTGAAATGTTCATTCCCTTAGAGTTGCAATTTTAAATAAAAATATTTCTGAAAAACTAATAAACAGAGAATGACAAACGATAAATTAAGAAACAATAAAAGAAATTAGAATATAAATAAAGTAGTACTAAAACAACGTAATTGAAGTAAGTAAAGTATTTAAGATAAGTGAACAAAGCAGATTTAGATAAAAATAGGTACTTCACTCATAGGTGAAACTAAAAATGCTGTTAACATAGTATGCTATGGAAACAATTAACAGATGCAAACGACAATTACCTATTGACAGGTGCAAATCATTTAGTTTCTAATTAATGTTGATTTTGGTTTCGTAAATTATCAATATGAATTTTTCTAATCAAGAAAAGCGTGATATGATTGAGTGTTACATTTTGTGTCATAAAAATAAAAAGATAGGGTATATCAAAAGTCATACGACACAGTAGATGACCTTAAAGAAGCTGTACTAAAAGTTTTTGCTAATATTGATGTAACTTGTGCATTAATTATAATCTTGAACCTTTTGAACATGTTTAGTCCTAAATACTTTACTTACTTTAATTACGTTGTTTTGGTACTGCTCTATATTCTAATTTCCTTTATTGTTTCTTAATTTATCGTTTGTCATTCTCTGTTTATTGGTTTCTCCGAAATTATTTTTATTTAAAATAATTATGTTTATAATTTCAAAATTAAAATAAAAATTTTAATAACTAACTTGAATTTTATTATTAGACGTGATGCGCGCATCTATCAATTGTTTCCATAGCGTACTACTTGAGCAGTTCGAAAATGAAAAGAAAAACAAGGCCATAATTTATTTATTTATAAAAATAATTATGTCAAGTAATATATCGTTCGAATCGTTGAAAAAAGGCCTTGTTTATAAAGCCATGGCCGACTATGGTTTCCATTAGAAAAAACACAAGCTTGTGTCATAACTCAAAAATTATAGCTTAAATAAAAAATTCGGTTAGACTGTATTATTAAGCACATAGTTACCTACAACTTTTTCCTTTACACATTTTTCCTAAAGTCAATAATAACAGAGCTATAGGCATTAAACAAAATAACAAAAAAAATATTTTTGCAAAATATCTAGTTAGCTATGCATTTTTTCCAAAAAACAAAAAGCTCATTAAATTGAGCTCGTAAAACTGCAATTCTTTCCCCATTTAATCGTCTCTCTATCTCCGCTAGTTTCCGAGATCCCCCTACTAAACATCGAAAAAAACTCACCCTGTATATATATATAATCAAGTCCTCATTTACCCGAAGGTGTGAGAAATAATTAAATTACGTTACACTTGTGTGAACAAATTTAACTCTGTTCTTCATTGGGTTTGTTAACACCCAGCTCTCACTGTCATAATATAATATAATTAGTCGGAAAATTGTTTTATAAACTGTCATTTTTGTTTTAGTGTTTGTCTTCTTTCTTCCTATAATAGTATGGCTTAGGCTGTGATACATCCTTGCCGCCTTACTTAGTCTTTCGTCCAGTTCTGCTTCTATATTTCCTTCTTTATCTATCAGTAATCCCAAGTATTTAAAAGCATCTACTTGCTCTACTCGTTCCTGGTTTATTTTTATTTCAGTATTTTTATTTTCTATTTCCACCATAATGACTTTGGTCTTGTTGGTGTTTATCTTCATGTTCTTTTTGGGTTGTTCTTCTTTCCACAATTTTATGTTTTCTTGTAGTTCTTCTCCTTTCGAAGCACATGGGTTAGTCTCACACAACGAATATAGTTACCGCGCTTGTATCTCGAAAGACTGATTTTTGTCAAATGTGTGACATCAAGTATTTAACAGAAAAGTGATGTTCAGCTTGAACTGATTTTGATAAACTATGTAAATTATAGAACATGAAACCTTTCAATGTGTCATTTGGGTAATGGTCACCAGCAGTAGGAAATTGCAGTTGCTCGCATAATATATCAGTAAATAGACATATACTATCAACTCTAATCACACAGAATAGTTATCCCATGCTTGTTGTATGAAACGGTAACGACTGAAATGTTTTCATGACATACGTTATTTTAAAACTTCAAATAATTATATGTCACCAAGTTCCCAATCATCTCGGTAATTGTCTGCATCCATGAGCCCACCTGTGTAATAACACATTGAATCAATGTTAATCCCTGACGCATGCGTAACTACGTCTTAGACATGTGTACCAACGAGTATTAGGTGAGTTTCACAAGTTTTATAGTTATTGTATTAAAATAGCTTTAAACTAGAAAATTCTTACCGTACTATAATTACTGGTCATGCCGGTAATGCAAATCTCTTAACACTATAATTTCGGTAATGCACTCTTCGTTACCGAAATGACCAAGCATTACAAAATTGACAGTTTGCATTGTTACAGGGTGATATTTCAGTTACCATCGACAAATATCTGTCACTATTTTTGAAGCTAGAATTAAAATAAGTTTGCAAAAAATAATATTAGTGACATGGGAAAATCAAAAGTTCCTAAAGCGAGAAAACAACGGATTCAGAATCGAGAAAGGGTTAGAAGGCATAGACCAAGAATGTTGCAGAGCGATTTAGAGTTGAAAAGAGTAAAAAACAGAGAGAGATATGAGAAAAAGAAAGAAAATGGGTTAGTTAAAGGAGTGGAGGAATTGAGTAAAAGACAACAGAAGAGAGAAGTGGAAATACGCTAGTGCTAGGTATAGGCAGCGCAAACAGTTATTAGCAAAGACAGCACACTATTTAGATGATAACACTCCACCTGTTTCTGATAATGAGGTACTTCCTCGATCGTCTTCCTCGGCCAGTTCTAGAAAACTGGCAGGCAGAAAGCAGGTTAGAAAAGACAGGGCTAAAGCTTACCGACGCCTGCAGGAAGCCACATGCAAAATAGAAAAACTGGATAGAAAGGCAAATAAATATAAAAAGCGACTTCAGAGATTCAAGACCCCCCCCTAAAGGCCCAAAACAAGAATCACCTATTACAAACGTAAATAACCTAACAAAGCAATACTACATTCCACGGAGCGTCAAGAAAAAACTACTCTTTCGTTAAGTGCCAACAGAAGAATTAGCACACAATATAAATAACAGCCCGGACAGACGTAGCAAGGAAACTATTCACAATGTGGTTACTGGTCAACTTCTGCAAAACTACAAATTAATCGGAAAAGCACGTCGTTTAATATGGTATAAAATCCACACAAAGCTAATGCGCAACCTCAAATTAACACAGTACGAACGAAAAAAGAGCAATACAAATGAAACTCGCAAGATAACGGAGAAAATTAGACAATTTCTGGAAAGAGATGAACATTCTAAGATGTGTCCGGGCAAAAAAGATTACACAACACGACGCAAAATTAAAAAAAAGAGAAAAGAATCTTATTAGATACTTTTCGAAGTTCACATACCAAATTTTCAACTAAATTTAATACAACAATTGCGTTTGCTGCTTTTTGTCGCTTAAGACCATTTCGGGTTGTAAGCCTAAGAACTTTAGACAGAGAGACATGCCCATGCATAAAGCACGCTAATATTGAGTTAATTATTGCCAATTATATTTTAAAAAAATATCTTTTACTAAAAATGTTGAAAGCATACTTAATGATATAGTTTGCAACATAGAAAAAAGAGATTGCATGCCAGGGAAATGTCTTCGTTGTAAGAACAAATTAAGCGAGAAGTATATGATCAGGAATAGATAGTATCCTTTTAACACTAAGGTTTCTTAACTGAAGTAAAGAATGTTAAAGACGAAAAGACTATTAGAAGAAGCAGTAGACAGGAAACAACAAAATTGCTTGAGAATTTGATAGAAACATTCGACAAACAAATAAAACCATTTAAGGAACACTTCTTCTTTATGAAACACCAGATAAGAGAACTTAAAAAGAAAAAGTATAAAATACTGGAAAACGAAATCGTAATTTTGGTAGATTTCTCTAAGAACTACATTACAAAATTCTCATTCGAAATTCAGTCGATGCATTTTGAGGCATCGAAACGCCAACTATCACTACATTTGGAATTTGTTACATATTAGACAATGAGACCAGGAAAGTGCAGAATCATTCTTTCTGTTCAATAAACGACAATATTGACCACCAAACCTATGCGGTGTGGGCCCACTTGAACAAATTTCTAAACGACTTGTCTGTTGAGCTTCCCAATATAAACGCAATTAACTTTTTTTCTGACAAACCCACATCACAGTACAGGAACAGAGTTAACATATACTTTCTCTTAAATAAAATTCCAGAGATCTTTAAAAATGTACAAACTATTTCATGGAACTACAGTGCCAGTGGCCACAGAAAAGGTCCCATGGATGCAGTCGGTGGTACTTTAAATAGGGATACTGACAGATTGGTGCTACAAAGCCTTGACATTCTATCAGCAACAAGTTTTGTTCGTAATTTATCTAAGAAAAGTAAAGTTAAATTGTGGCCAGTACCCACAAGCGAAGTTGAATTTTTAAAGAAGGACGTACCCAAGAAATTAACTGTAGTTCCTAATATAATGAATCTTCACCAGATAACTGGATCCAAGTGAGAAAAGAATAATCTGTCTTTGAAACAGGCCAGTTGTTTTTCCTGTGAATTTGGAGGTCTTGTAAGCACTTTCCTATGAGTAAACCTGTAATACGTTTTTTACCAAAAACTAATTGTATCCTTTCATATTGGGTATTTATAATTTTCCAAACATAAACTTTCAATATAATCATCCAATAGATTCCGTAACAATATTGGTAGAACTCTAAAGTCGGATCATTCAAACAGATGACAGGATTTTAAAGAAAATCAGTAATTTTGGAGTGACTACTGGAAATGGAGATATCCCCAATTATGAAAAATCAACTGAAAGTAAGAAGAAGATCAACATAATTTCAGATATTGGCATGCTTCCCTTGAGCAAAACTACCAAGCAAGAAGTATCCTTTTATTATACATATACAATGTAAGTTTATTTAATATCAATTTTTGTTAACCACATTGTTCAGGTTTAAACGTGCCAAGCACAAGTAGTCGGATCTGCGATGTAGCGGCAGTTATCTGAAACTGACTCACATATCATTAGATCATCTGCGAAAGCACATACTGATAGTTCTACTGATTTTAATTTGTGGTAACCTACAGCTATTGTCTTTGTTTTCTTTTCCGTTCCTTTAATGATATTGTCCATAACCACTATGAATAGGGTCGGGGTTAGCACTCCCCCTTGCCTCAGTGCGTCATTTATTTCAAATGCTTCGGATTGCTCATTGTCTTTTCTAACTGACTTTTGTTGTTAGTAAAAAGGCTCTTTATAACTGTTAGTGGTTTTGGACTTACGTTTCTGTGGTTGAAGCTTTTCCATATTACTTTTTGCCGGACACGATCGAACGCCTTTTATAGATCCAGGAACGTCAAAAAGGCTTCTTTGCCTGATGATCTGGTTCTTTCTATCAATTACTTAATGGTGAATTTGTGATCCTAGATACTTCTACCCTTTCTAAAGCCGCTTGGTTCTTCATTTAGGCTCTCTTCTACCACCTTTCTTAATCTCTTGTTCTTTATGCTTCTATACAGTTTAGAGACTACTACTATAATAAAGCTTTCCCTCCTTGACACCTTTAATATTTTGGGTGGAATAAAGGAAATTATTTATATGAAGTAATATTCATCAATCTCCCATGTTTATTATTTCTGACATTAAGTAAAGTGCACAGACACACTGTATCCCAAATTTATTAGGTACTATAAATGTACATGAAAATACTGAGATAAATAATATGTGAAATATAAATTACCTAGCTGTTAATAATAGTAGAAGTTTTTAAATTAACTGTAATTAGAATTATTACCCTTCAGCTTTTTTAGTATCTTTTAGTATTAAGTTTCAACCTTTTTAGTACTACAGTTACAAAAACTCGTTTATAAATGTTAAATTTAATATCTAAAAAGAATTCTAATAGTACTAATTAATAAAGCGCTTGGATTGTAATGAGCAAACCACCACTGAAAGAAAAAGGAAAATAATAAGAGAAAAAATACAAACATAAAAATTGAGGAACATAGAAACGCAAGAAAGATACAAAAAAGAACTGGTAAAGAGACGTCGTATACAAGAAAATCAAGAGACAATAGAAATAAGATGGCAAAATTTTAAAACGAAAATACTAGCGGCAGCGAAAAAAAGTTGCGGTACAGCCAAAATTGAAAAACGAGAAATAAAAAAACAGCGTGGTGGACAGAGAAAATTAAGAATGTAATAAAAGAAAAGAAGAAAGCGTAGGAAAAATATATAACAGGAAGAAGACCACAAGATTACGAAACATTAAAGGAAAAAAGAACGATAGTAAATGCCCTGGTAAAAGAAAGCAAGCAAAGAGCATGGATAACCTTTTGAATCAAAATTAGAAACGCATACAAAGAAAATCAAAAATTATTCTATGGCATACTAAAACCCAAAACAAACTCCATTAAAAACATAAAAGACAAACAAAGAAACATACTAATGAAGGAAGAAGATACTATGAACCGCTGAAAAAAAACTTCAAGGACCTACTTGAAGAAGATGAAATAGCAGAAGACGAAAATGAAGAAGTGCAAAGGCTGAATAACAGCGAGGGATCACAAGAAGATAGCCCATATATAGACAATGCAATATCGAAAATAAAAACGGGAAACGCCCCTGGAGAAGACAAAATCACTGGCGAAATGGTAAAATATTTACAAGAGGAAGAAGAACAAGAGCTACTTAGCTTATTGAACTTAAAAGCGAGAAACAAAAACTTCAAAGGACTGGAGAACAGGTATAATAATCCATATTTTCAAGAAAGGAGATAGTAGAAGATGCAGGAATTTCAGAGGTATAACCTTAAAAAGTACGGTGGAAACATTAAACCAGAACTCTAAAAGAAAAACTACGTCAGTGTATCAAACACGAACTAGAAGAATCGCAAACAAACTTTCGAAAAGGAAGAGGCATACAAGATCAAGTGTTTATACTAAGACAGATAGCGAGAAGCCTATAAGATCCGGAAAAGAAGTACATGTATGTTTCGTGGACTTAATAAAAGCTTTTGATAAAATTAAAAGAGATGATCTATGGAACACAATAAGGAATAGACAAGTAGATCAGCAACTAATAAAATCCATAAAGAGCTTATATAATGAAATGAAAAATTACGTTCGAATAAGAAACGAGAAGTCAAAAAGCTTCACTAGCTCAGCTGGTTTAAAACAAGGCTGCATTTTAAGCCCAATACTCTTTAATGTAATGATAGATAAGGCAATGAAGAGACGTAAAGGAAACAGAAAAGAATATACAGTAGGATTTTAGGAAACGTAAGAGATTAATATTACGCAGACGACATGGCAATATTGGAAAACTCCGAAAGAAACCTGCAACACAACATGAATGTATTTAATGAACAATTGAAGAAAATACACATGGAAATTAGCCTAGAGAAAACAAAAGTCATGGTCATTGGAGATGAACATTAGGAGAATAATATAATGATAAAGGAGCAGAAAATCGAACAAGTAGATAAATCCAACAAAGGAAACTTAAAAGACGAGATAAACCAGAGAATAGCAAAAACGAGTAACCCTTTTAACGCCCTTAAAACGCAGTTCTTTGGGAAAAAAGAAGTTCCAAAATCAGCAAAGGTAGAAGTAATAAAGAAGATAGTAAAGCTCATCCTGACTTTTGGTTGCGAGACATGGACCACTAACGAAAGACAAAACAATAAAATAAATGCTACGGAAATAGAATACCTACGAAAGATTGAAAATAAAACGAAGAAAGATAGAATAAGAAACCAAGTATGTAGAGAACAGCTAAAGATATCCGAGGCAACCCAGACGATTCAACAAGGACAACTCAGATAGATGGGACATGTCAAGGGGATGAGTGAAAACAGACTTAATAGAAAGGTGTATGAAGCAAGACCTATAGGAAAAGCGAAAAGACGAAGACCAAGGAAACCCTAGTTTAAAGAGGTGAGAAAGACAGCAGAGGGAAGGGGAATAAAATGGGAAAAAGTAAGAAAAATGGCAGAAGATAGAAAGGAATGGAGAAGAATTTGCAAGAAGACAGCAAAAACTCAGCCTTACACAGAAAGGTAGAAAGTAGAAAGTGACAACTTTCCTTTCTCCCGTTGACATTTTCCTTTTTTTGTGTTTATTTTTGAAGCGACATTTGTAGAATTTTAAACCCGCGAAAGATTTAAGATCTAAAAAAGTATAATAAAATAATGTAAAAGTGTCTAAAACTATCACGCTTTTAATTTAAAAACAAGTAACAGCATTTTGCAAAGTGCTTAACTCCAAGTGAAAATTATTTTCGGAGAATCTTCCGCAATTAAATTCGTATAAGATATTTCTTACTAAACATAAATGTGTCTAGAAGAGTTGATCCAAATTTTCTCTTGTTAAATCAAAATATAACAGCAATAAAGCACAGAAACCAATATACGGGCAAACAACCAACATGCTATAACCTACCAAATAGGAGTTAGGCAGATTTCTTCATGGTAGGTGTGATGATGGATTTAAACAGTTTTCCATTCATTTAATATTTTCGTTGTACGTTTTTATGAAGATACGCAGCTTTACGGGGCTATAGCGTAGAAATCTTTGTAAAACATGGCTCTGAAATTTCATTTTGAACTAAAAATGGAGGCAATTTTTCTATTAAGCCGACGATTTGTATAGTAATTTTTTTAATAAAAAAACTTTCTCCCTGCAGATTCACAAAACACTTGTTTGCTTTTATCAAAGAATCTTTAACACAATCATCCCTTTAATTTTAAATTTTAAAGTGGACAATCTATCGTTTTCAGTTATTTCCGTTTATTGATCATCAAGTTCAAAATCTATAAACTAAATCTGAGAACTAATAATAAACAAACAACATTCATATTTTAAATGGTAATAATTTACTTTTAGTACTTTTTTATTGTAGATGCTATTTAAACAGATACCAAACAAAAATTAATAATAATAGAAGTGAAGTTCCAAAGCTTTATTATTATATTTTATGATAATAATACGTTTGCAAATGAAGTGCGTGCTGCTGAAGTGGGTTTCCACCCATATTATCAGCTGACATTATCTGCTCACAATTTGCTTTTGATACCTTTTGTTTGTAGAATGAGAGAATAAATGGCTTGACTAATTTATAATTTCTTAAAATAATTTTTATGCAGACAGCATCTTTTCAGTCAACTGAAATGCTGCCTTTTTTTCTTCTGTTAGTAGTCCTATAGTTCTATAGATTTAATCAGATTGCTTACAAAATTTGGAATTCACCTAATCCCTTTTTGGTTTATCTTACGCTTCACATTCTTAATGGTGGTAGAGATTAACATGTTTATGTGTAGTTTAAGCTGTCATACTAGAAATATACTCTGTATTATTTATAGCATGTCTGTCGTCTTTATGTACCTACTACTTTTGTCTACGCATCAGCAGTTCTTTAAGTTCCTACATTAGAGCAGATAGATTATACATTAGAGTGGAGCGAAGTAAGGCAAACAAATTCTTTTTTCAAATTTTAAAATGGAATAACGAGAAAAAGTTGCAGCTATGGATAATCTGTTAAGATCATTTAGAAATTATCGTTCCGTTTAGTAATTAATCTAAATAGTGTATAAATATACATTCCGTTTCGAAATTCTAAAGTTACAAATTGTACTTCACATCTTGTATATATTTTTAGATATTTACTTTTACCTTATCGATAAATGTTCGTCCCTATTATATTTATAAATTTAGGAAATAAAGTTCCTCGGTTAACAGAATGTTGACCTTTCGTTTCGTCGGCAAATACCACTTCTTCTTCTTCTTCTTCTTCCTTCTCGCTCTCTCTGTTGCGAATGAATAAAGCTCGAACATTTTAAAAATTAAATATATCTTCATTTCGTTATTTTGAATTTCAATATTCCTAGAATTTTGTAGCAACAGACATATTAATTATTTTTATGACCTGCCGCTTAACACTATATGCAAATTAGTTTAGTGGGGCCATCTGAGATTAAACAGTGAATAAATTACCCCAGCTTAATTGTTTTCCTATGAACGAAATCCTGTCGTCATTCCCACGAATCATTCCTTCGAGGGGAAAGGACGCTTCAATATGGCGTCAGCCCAGCGCGTCTTCTCCTTTTTTCTAGTCAGTCAGCATAAAGTTCTGTCCTGTCTCAGACGCGGTGTTAATACACGCGCAATTCCGTATCGTACCTGGAAATCTTCTCCGTGAAGTATTTATCTATGAAGATTTAGCTACCGAGGTTGTGTAACCTATTCCGTACGATTATTTCGGATTGTAACAAAGCGTCGCGAGCTTCTAACCTTTGTGAATAATAAATTCCCTGTAGAACAGAAAGATGTCGTTGTGTTTATTTATTATAGTCTACCGGTAGTCTTCAGACTGAATAACGAATCTCCAACAGGTATCTTTATCGTACCGTCTCGACGAGTAATCGTCTATAATAAAATTTCTTGGGGTTCCCCGACACCTGATGATTTGGCTTACTCAACTCGGGCAGCGTTGTATTTGCAGCCGCCAGCCGATCGCTTTTGCGTCGTGTAAATGAATGTGCCGTGCTTTTGTTGTGTATGTATATCATTGGGTTGTATTGTATAATTCCTGAAGCGATTACCGCAAAAATATCTTATATTTCCAAGGTCAACTCCACAA
>VTPC01083679.1:0-24667 GCA_011009095.1 Ignelater luminosus | reverse complement strand
TTATTGTTTATCGCTTGCTTTAAGCTCTCTTAGCTCACGACCCGTCTTCGACAGTATAAAGGCTAGCGTTACAGGTGGCGTATCGATTTTATATATGTACACTACCGATGAGTCACTGATCCCAGTTTTGGCGTAACGAAATAAATCTAAGCTTATTAAATCTTTGTAGTATGTCCATGCATCACAGCAGGGGCACGTTCTAAGTAAGTAAGTCAGCACCAAAAGCAGTTGCGTAGTAGATAATATGCGATGTGACGGTTGATACTCTCCGGACGTGGGACTAGGTTGTTGATATCAATAAGTCTTTTTTCCAACGGGGAACGGTATGCGCCGTTTGATAATGGAGCACCAAGAAGGGACATCTTCACTTCAGAAAGTTCTTTAATTTTTGTAAAAATCCAATTTTCCCAAATTATTGTTTAATCAGGCAGAAAGCGGGTAAAAAAACTTAGGTTTCCGCCGATTGACACATCATTTACATACCAGATGATTATGTCAGTGTTAAGACTTTCAATGATTGGATGAACTGCAAGGCTAAAAACCATTCGTTCACAATAATCCCCCTGCTTGGCTCCAACTTGTAAAGTGATAATTATATTTCCGTAAAACAGGTTTGATGGAAAAGCATAGCACTGGTAAAGGTATGCGAAAATGTTGGGAGTCTTGCGTTCCACTGCTTCCAAAATCGTATCTCCTTCCAGTGTGTTGAACGCGTTCTTAACATCTACTTTGAGCATCGCTATTGCTTTGTCATGGTTGTTTTCCATGAAAACTCTAAGGGCGTGGACGACAGCTTCACATCTTTCTTTTGTAAAAAAGTCAAGTTATTTTGGGCGTAGGTATTGACTTCTTGGTTGACTGTGAAAATGACAACACAACTTGCTTACTACACTACAACCATATTTTTTCCGAATAACACAAAGGTTCGCCCGGTAAAGAACGCTAGTAACTGCATCAGTCACGGTACTGGACAGCATCAGATTACATAAGACCGTCAATGAAGATAGAAGTTCAGTGCCTGCAACTTCCGTTGTTTTGGGCAAAGAGTTTTTCAAGTGCTGAGGGTGTAGGCTGTCGATCCCAGAGGATGACCCGTTTGGAAAATATTCTATTGCATTAAGGACGTGTTTATCTGAGACAATAAGTACATTGTGGTATGGTGATGGTGGTTCTGGGAGATCGAGAGTTCTTGAAGAGGTTGGTTGTTTCTCCTTAAGAAGACAGAATGTTTCATTGTTGAGACCTGCTAAGGTGTCATTCGAGGATAGAAGTTTAACGACTTCACGGACATCACCGTCTCATATCTTCAAGTTGTGACAAGGGCATTTCCTTTTGCTCACGAGTGGTCAGTATTTGGGGAAGTGTATTTTCACAAATATTAATCTTCATCAGTTTGGCTATAGACGTTTTCTGATTTTTTATAGGAATCCGTAATGATGTAAATGGGAATTGAATTACTTAGTTCCATCCAGGCTGAAAAGTTGTTTTTATTCACAGCGTTGTTGATAAGGAAGGGCAATCTTTTTGCTGCTAATGGACGAGCGCTTTTCGAAATACACATAAAGACTTCTACGTTTCACTTCATACTAGCTAGTTTTAAAATGCCCTCCTCATGAATTCCGGTAAACTAGTGGTGTGTACGTAAACCCAGGGTGTAATGTTTTAAAGTGTTTCTTCAATCCACCATTGCTTTTACAGATCTTAGAACATAGTTCTACTAAACACTTGAAGATTGGGTACTAAATAGAGCATTGAGACTTTGAATGGGTCGTCTCTTTGTAGGACCGGCAGAACCAAACTTCGTCTGTTTCACCCAGTTCATCCAGTTCCGTGTTGCTTATATTGGCACAATTTGAGTAAAACCAGGTCGAACAAGCCTTACAGAACTGAAAATTGATATTTTCAACGAAAGCCTTATTGTTGGCAATACTCTACAAGCATTCTGAGTCAACTCATATTTGAAATATTTACTCCATAAATTATTACTCTCAATCATTGTTGTCATTCTGAATCTGTCATGGTTTTAATTTCTCATCGGAACTACTCAGTGGTACGCAGTCGGTTTAAGTTTCAAAGAATACGCCGACATGTACTGGGTTTATGGAGTTTGCGAAGAAAATGGTAATACCGCCAAAGCTAAATACTTGAAGGGGTTTTCCAATCGTTGCCAACCGTCAACAAACGTCGTTAACACCTACTGATTATCAAAGTCGCATTAACTACTGCAACTGACTTTTAAGACATATCAACCTTAACCGAGATTTTCATAAGCAAATACTTATTCTGGACTGATGAAATCATGTTTTCAAAAGACGGCATTTTTAATAGTCACGATATGTATCAGTGGGCTCACAAAAGTCCACATTGTATGAGACCGTCTAAAAACCAGGTCAGATTCTTTTTAAATGTTTGGATGGGAGTATTAGCAGGCAGCATTGTTGGACCTCACTCAATCTTTTGGACTGATCTGAATGCATGATGGCGCACCAGCTCATTACTCGTATAACGTAAACGAATGGCTAAACGAAAATTTTCCGCAGCGTTGGATAGGTCGTAAAAGCCCTACGTCGTGGCTTGTCTGAAATAAAAGGTTTATCAAACACCTCCAAAAGATTTAGAAGATCTACCAGCACGAATAATGTACTAACATTCCCATTAACCTCCTCGCTAAAAACTTACGGAGAACAGTTTAAACATTTGTTAAAGTATGTTATACTAAGTTTAATTTTAACAATAAATTTGATTAATTTCAAGAACCAACAAAAGTCTAATTAAAATTAAGGTTTGGTTATAGGAAATTGATCACCTATACTTCCTCCATCGAAAATTTTAGTACACGAGAAAAGTTCAAAAACAACTTTCCCAGGAAACAAAGCCCCTTCATTCATTGATATTCGTGTACTTTAATGAAATCATCCATTACTAACTGTAAAAACAAGCAAATTCTATCTCAGTTGAATTACTGCTAGTATACTATATTAAAAACAAAAGCAAAGAAAATTTCATTTGTACTTTCACACTGCAGTTAAAGCGTTTGTGCCATGTGCTACATTACTAGTTTGATATTCCCTACAACTACGCCATTAAATCTAAAGCATTCCGTACAATAAAAAAATAGTTTTTACTCGTAAATAATTAATTTATAATTCCTTTGACAATGAGAGGGTATTATTAACACAGCAACCACCCTACCTGCTGCGTAAACACGTCAACCTCGTAAATATTTAAAATATAGATTCTTTTACTAAACCCTCTAATTATCTTAATCAATTCTCATTTTTCCTGTAAGTGGTTACCACAAACTTATACTCACTTTATCACGTCTAGTACAGTGGCCTCAGTTCCACCTAAGATGCTGAATAACATTATTTTACCGTACTCGAAATCTTTTTAATACTTTCTATAATACTTGGTACGCATAAAACGAATTTTAAAATTATAATATTTTTGTAAGATATTTTGTACGAATTTTAATTTTTATTTCTTTTCGCCACATTATTGCAAATTTTAGATGCTTTTGCACATACGTAATTATGACGTTGTTTTTTCGCAAATTACAGATGGTAAGGTAAAGAAATATGACAATAATAGAATGTAATAGAATAGAAAAAGTAGTTAACTAGTTCAGCAAAAAATGCATTTACCTACATTAAATTTCTGCAACTTTTGTTACTGCATGTAACGAGCACATGAAGAGGCTTTTCATCTATCAGGTTTGCTTCAAACAACTGTTTAGTAACTTCTTAGATTTTATCTATCGTTTAGTTATTTTCATTGTCAACTAAATGTTCAAGATCTGTAGGAAGATAATAGTTGCTTTCTTCATCTTTTCTGCTTCAACATTGAGCGTGGTATTTTAAAATCTGAAATAATATTAATTCTGCCTCCTATTTACTTTTATTTTTCCTTTTTCCTGGTTAGTTTATTTATGGATGTCTTGTTTTCTTTAACTTTAGTAACCACTTTAGGTTTTTTGCTTTTGTTTTAGATCCTTTTGGACTTCTCCTTGACATTTTGGATTTTCTTTTTCCTGTAATTTATTCTGTTTTTTATTTTGATTATATAGATCTTTCCACCTTGAAGATTTTTTCTTTGAAATTCTTTCCAAAGTTTAAATAATATAAGGAAATCGTTTTCATGGTTATCATGTATTAAATCTTCAACTAATTGGCACTTTTTGTCGTTTTTGCCCTACTACACTTTTAAATGTAGAATGTAGTCAAAAATGGAGGAACTTTTCCTTTTTGGTTGTTCTATTATGGATGTTACTTTATTAAAAACTATGAATTTACATTCCCAGGTTCGTTTATTATACATACTTTCTGGTTTAATGGCATCATATATGACGATTTTAAAAATCGGGGCAAAATTAGCTTTGAATATTTCTTTTGTAGGATGGCATCTCCTCCAGTTAGTAAGTTGCTCTTGCCAAGAGTATTTTAACGGCTTAAAGGTTGTTAGAGCGCAGGGTAGAATCATTCTGGTAGCATTAGGGTGCCATAAAGTTAAAACTTCCTGTCTAAATGTCGTCGACAAATAATATCACAGGAAACTCCATACTTTGTTTTTGTACACAAAAACCACATAACCAATATATTCATTAAAGACTTATCTCTCCATTCAATCGGTATCGCTTTTTCCAATTCCCAACCTCTAGAAATAATAATCTCTCCTTTTAGTCATTTTTATGAATGTACTATAAAGAGCGGTGTACTGTCGCCTGATGCATTATAAGAAAACATAACAATTACAGAAGGCTCTGCTTCTCCTTCATATACATTCTTTGCTCCCTTCGGAGCAATGGCTTTGCCGGCAAAGTCGAAAACCTGTTTCGTCTCAGTTAAGTATTCTACTAGGGCCATTTAGGATATGTTCCAGTATCTTTCCTTGAAGGTAAAAAACGATTAAATTAAACCACTTCTTGATATCTCCTTCACTGACATTAGCAGATGCACAGTTAACTTCTCCTGATTTTCTTTCAGTTAATTTTGAATTGCGGCGTAAAAAGACTTTAAATCAACTCTTCCTAGAAAAGTTTTCTTTAAATAAATTAGGCCGTAGGTTTTTCTTTCTAAAAAGTGTTGAGCCGACTAAACAATATCTTCTGTCTGGCGGGAAAACCCTTTCTTTGGCAATCGGTTATCCACTTCAGCAATCGATTTTCTTTAGATGTCGTTAGAATAGTTGAAGGGCAGGATTCCGTTTTTACAAGTTTTTTAGAAAGTAAATCTGTAAGAAAGGGTGAAGTATTTCAAAACTTCTGAAAGCTTACCCAAGAAGCCCAGCATACCTGGATTAATCGCTTCTAAAGCATTTGTTAACTCTTCATTTGCATACGTTTCCTCCGGGCTGTGTTTTATGCATTATGAATTACAATAGAATGCTATCTTTTAAATTTTTCTAATTAGAAACCGCAACGCTACCAACTTGACTCTATAGAAAATACATGCCTGATACCATTACAGTAGAATTTTTAGGGTTAGTAATACTAAATTCTATGTATGCGAAACGCCAATTACTGTTATGGATCCACAAATTGTACCCTTTACCCTATTCAAATCTCTCATAAACCTTATAAATAAAATTTCTTTGTCAATGTGTTTTAAGTAAAGAATGCAAACCTATTTTGCTACATTAGAATCTAACCTTTGCGTAAATTTTCTTAATCCTTCTTTATTTTTATATCAGATGTAACATGTAACTTTGATGTTATACATTACAGTGTCCACTACTCAATAAATATGGAAAATGCAATCAATGAATTACCAGACACCCTCAGACTGCCGTTTACGGTTTGGTACAAGTGTGGATTGTTTTCTAAAAACAAACTTAAAAATTATTTGCCAATGACTGTATATGCATTATGTCTAGCAAGCCTAGTTATCATAGCTATGGCACAGTACGCCAATATTGAAAACGATGTATCTGCTTTCGTACGAAATTTAGAAGAGATTTCCTCATTTATTCAGGTAAGTAATTGAATTAATCGTTTTTGTATTTCCTAAGCTAGTTTTGTTAACTCAAATTGTAGGTGCTTGGAAAAGCATTGGTTGTGACATACCGTATTAATGATTTTATAAAGCTCATTGAAATAACCAGCTTATTTTGGGATTTTAGCAAATGTTGTCAACAAACTGCAACGAAATTATCGCAAATCTACCACTTAATTCTTCGTTTACAGAAAGTTTACCTGTTGCTTCTATTAATCGCTGCCGTTTTTGCAATGATAGCTCCAATAATAGAAAAAGCGCCACCGTTAGGAGTCTGGACTTTCAATGGTCATGATAGACTTGCTTTTTTTGTAATAGCCGAACAACTTATTGCCATGCTTGGTGCAGGAATTTTACTTGGGTCCTTAGATTGTATATACTTGGGATTTTGTATTGAAATAATAGTTCAGTTTAAAATTTTGTGTCAATATATGGAAAAGTTGACAGCGGAAGGTAACAGCTTTGACCAAATGGAAGCCAATTATTTAGGCAAAATGAAAACTTGTATTCGACATCATCAGTTAATGTTGTGGTAATCAACAAAATGGTCCATACGATTATGCATAATGCGAACTATTTCCTTACTTTATAGGTTTATAAAGAAATTTCGACACGCATTTTCTTTAATATTATTAACTCAGTATCTTACAGCTGGTCCACTTGTTTGTGCCGAATTGTTTGCAGGATTCGAAAGGTAAATTTATAATTTTAGTTGACATTATAATTGGAGAGTCTGGTAAAGGTTAACACTTTTGGTAGTTTGTAAAACCTGACTATTTTTCTTTTCTAGTCGTTCTTTACACCTTAGAGCAAGACACACATTTGTGTTTGTTGCTATCACTTTACAGCTGTCCTTTTATTGCATTTCAGCAAACTATGTGACAGACGAGGTAACAACAACCATCATTATTAAATTATTAGAGAAGTGCTTTATGAAACTTTTAGGCTTTGGCAGTTTCAAACGCTATCTATTTTTCTAAGTGGTATTCGTACCATTTTTCTTCTTTGAATGTGCCAATATTACTTATGATGCAAAATGCCCAACGTGGAATTACTATCAAGGCTGGAGGATTAGTTGCTATTAACACAGAAACATTTGTGAATGTAAGCGACTAGTATAATTGCATTTAATATATCTAAATAAATGATTATGTTTTTCAGGTATTAAAAGTAGCATGGTCTGCATGTTCTTTAGCAAGGGGACTAAGGCAATCATAAATTAAATCTAATCAATCACATTTGTAGTTACTTCTAACAGAAGCACATAAACAGTTGACTGCAGCTAGGAAACGATATTGCACTCTGCACTAGAAAAGGCATTTCACAATGTAAAACATTCAATTTGTTAATAGTTTGTGCCCCTAATGCAGAATTAACCTAAGTGTAAAAATACTGATTGTCAGTAAGCATTTGTTTAATATTTATAACAAATATGTTTTAGTTTTGTTCTCATATCTTCAAAATTAAATTGCTGTAAGTGTTTGGTTTTGTATGTATGATGTTTATTGATTTACTAAAAGAAAACAAGAAAATATTGAACTTAGGCTAGTTATATATATTATAAATAAAATCTGCTTGTTCTAAGTCCCCTTGTATGGATATAAGTTGTATTTCAATTAGCAAATTAAGTTAAGACTTCAAAACCTTTGCTAACAATAAAGAGTTAGCATCAGACTAGCTAAATGAATATTGTACAAATATCGTAAAGTTACTAGAATTTTTATTTATTTATTAAGAGAAAGATAATTATTTAGTTTATAGCCGTTATTAGAGGACGCAAATTATGATATTCAATTATTACTTATTCTAATTATTAATTGATATTTAGTTTCGCTTGCTTTCTCACGGAAGGTCTTCACACATGACACCTATTTTCCTGTTAACAAGAGATGTTGAATTAATATTTTCATATAATTATAAAATTGTCACGAAACATCCAAGAAGCTGACTTTACAAGCTTGCATTTCTGCAATTATTTGAATAACTCATGTTTTCTAACAAAAATATTACACCTTGTAAGTGGAGTCATCTTTTTGTGCAAATAAAACTGTTTGTATGACGATTTTCAGTGGAGTTGTTTGTGTAAAAATTAATACTAATAAAACAAGATTAATTATTAAAAAGTATTATTTATTTTTAATAATCAAAACTTAGTTAAGGGAAACAGCATTCTGATCTTTGTAAAATGCATTTTTCTGGTCAGATTCGATTTATTAAAAATCACAATTTAAATATATACAGGGACATCATCATTACTGGGAAGCCACGTGACCACGAAATTTACTGTTGGTTAGGCAACACATCTTGCACTGTTAACAGCTCTATTGTAATAAAGAATGATGTAGTTTTCCAGTGGCGTAGTATTGGATATATGATGAAACTACTTAAAACTTAAATATTTAAAGATAATTATATATAAAATTGGAAAATTAAAAAATGACAATATATTGAAGATATTTTTAAAAAGAAGAATTAGATAAGGCCCAAACAATGCTGATGTCGCTGTTCAACAAGAGCTTTTTAGTTATTTTTTCAATTTTATTAAACTTGACTGTCCACAATGAGGGATTTTTCATACAAAGATAATTATGCAGGTAGGGTAAACGCACCAATCATGGTCATTTAAACAATATTTGAAGTTCAAACTCATTTAAATTTAAAACTAAATATTTATTAATGAATTTTTCTGTATAGTTATGCATGCATAAATAATATACATATCCAATCATTAAAAGTCATTAAATGTTTAATTTTATATTTAAGAAAACCATTTATCAAAACCGGCACTTTGGCAGCCGTCTTAACACAAACGTGTTCTGGGAATAATTAAAGATTAATAATTGATTGATGATTAATAATTTTTATTTTCTGAAATTAATGTAACATAATACTTAAAACTAAGTATGCTAGATAACAGAACTAGAAATCGCAATTATTTCAGCTGCCATAATCTATTTATAAAAAAATAATTCATTAGGTAGCAGGTTACTAGAATTTAATTAACAATAATGGCTTACATTTATCCTAAATTTTACAATTTCATTTAGTTATTTTACATTTGATTGCAATTTATGTACAAATTACATAAATGGTTCGATATGGTCACCCTGTTTCTCTAAACATAACCGAACTCTATTTTTGATACTATTTAAAACTGAAACTAAGGTTTCTGGTGATATATTATTAATTTCATTTTGTATGGAAGCTTTTAATTCGTCAATATTCCGTGGACGGTGCCTATAAACATTAATCTTCAAATGCCCAAATTGAAGGAAATCTAATGGTGTGAGATCGGGAGACCGAGGAGGCCATCGTCCACAGCTAATCACTCCGTCATCAAAGAACTCTTCCAAATAACGAATAGTAGTGCGTGCCGTATGTGCTGATGCACCATCTTGCGGGAAGTAGTCCTCTTGGATTTCATCATCCAATAGTTGTTCGATAAAAGGTGTTAAAATATTATCTCGGTATCTTTCTCCACTGATTGTGTCATTAAAAAACAATGAACCATAGATCCTGCGTCTTGACATCGCAACCCATACACCAACCTTCTGGGGATGCAAACTTGTTTCTTCATAATTGTGGGGATTCTCTGTGGCTCAGGTTCTGTAATTTTGGCTGTCCACATAGCCCGACAAATGAAACCATGCTTCATCTGACATAAATGTAATATTTAATATGTCATCGCTGTTCAAGTGTTGCATAAACCACTGCCAGTATTGAACTCGTAACTGATGATCATGCAGAAACAGTTTACAGACACTTTATAAGGATGCATTCGTAACTTCTTTTTTAAAGCAACTTGGCAACTTCCATATGAATGTCCTGCGGAAAAAGTTGTTGGTTAGATTATGGTTTAAAACAGTTTAAATTGTTTAATGAATGTAAATAATTCAGAAATAAATAGCAATGCCAGTTTTTTATTCAAGTTTGCTAAAAAAACAATTAAATTACTACAAGTTATAAATAATTCAAAGTAATTAATAATTTAAAACACAAATGAAGCAAAACATCTTATTTGTTTAATGCAAATAGATTCCTACCTGTTTCAGTGGCTAAGCGTTTAATGGAATTATGGGGACTACGATTCATTCGCATCTGCATGTCCTCGAGAACTTCATCAGCTAATCCGGTTGGTCTACCAGATGATTTGCCTTTGCAGATGCAATGTTTTTTTACAACCGCTTAAGTATATCATGTCTACGACGTAGAAATGCATCGTAGTGGATTTGCACTTCAGGAAAAGCTTGTTCAAATTCTTGAATACAAGATTGTAATGAATAAGTCCATGAATCATCTGCATTCTGTGTTCCACTTCGATAGTGAGCTATTAAAATAAATTTATCTTGTTCGCTTGTAAAAGTCATCGCAAAAACGTAACCTTCCAAACTGAAATAATTATGCAGTTTTAAAATTTATTATCACACTTTGAATGCGTTAAATCTAACTTACCTGGATTAACTCACAAAGAACTGATTTAGTCTTGAAAAAGACTGATTTTTAAATAGAGCAAATAAACTGTAAAAAATGCAAAACAGAGACCAAAAAATCACGGAACGTACGCACGCCGATGTAATTTTAGGTTAAAAGTGTACTCGTGAGGGAGTGTAGCCAACGTTGAAAGGTAAAATTTAGCGCCACTTTTAAATTAGTGGTCACGTGGCTTAGTTCTATTGATGATGTCCCTGTATAAATTGACTGTGCTAAGTAAATAATGAGCTGAGCAGTAAATCATCCTCCACTAACGCTGCTCTCTCCCACCGTATTGTTACCACCATGCGTATTCGTTAGCGTGGGGGCACCCGGCGCGCATATAAGCAAATGACCGACCGTTGGACAGGCAGTTGCTGTTTTCCAGTCTAAAACCGAATGGTTCCAGCCAGCGGATGTAAGTATCCACAGGGTTATTAAGTACCCGGTAAGATAAAAGGGTGCCCTACCCTTCCGATCCCTGTATCGGTATTCCGCAACCTTAACTTTTCTGCCTTCACTAATCATTACCTGGAACGTGGGGTGTGACTGTCGGCGATGACGTGAGTGGCGGTCCGTCGCCGGTCATAAGCTGTAGGAGGGTAGACAGCGAAAGACAGCATGAGAATTCTTTGCTGTGCTAATTCTGATGGAAGTCATAAACTTCCGCTTTTTGTTATAGGTAAATCACAAAATCCAAGGTGTTTTAAAGGCATTAAATCGTTGCCCGTGAAATACACATCCAACAAAAACGCATGGATGACTTCAAATTTATTTAAAAAATGGCTTATTGATCATGATAAGCAAATGGCTAAAATGAATAGAAAAGTTACTTTATTCGTTGATAATTGTTCAGCTCATAAACCTGATGTGAGACTGAATAATGTAAATATACACTATTTGCCGCCAAATACAACGTCACTCATGCAACCCATGGATCAAGGAATTATATCCCTTTTTAAGCGAAATTACAGAAAGGAAGTGGTCAAGAAAATTATTTCGACAATGGCTATTATGATACATCGTCCTCTAAAACTGCCAATGATATGTCAAAAGCCATCTCAATCCTTTCAGGTATCCATATGATGAGCTGGAATAAAATAACTGGAAGTAGCATAGAAAAATGTTTCATTCTCTGTAAATTTTCAAAACAAATGATTACGGAGAGTGAAGAAGATTTTGAATGTCCTCCTTCTGAAGAAATGGCTTCAGACGATTTTTCTAGATTTGTAACATTTGACAATTGTTTGCCCGTTTTCGGAGATGTTCAAGAACCAGAATCACAAGAAAACGAAGATTTAATAAGTTTTGATGACAATGAGAACAAAGATGACGATTGTGAATGATCTCCAGTATCTGGCCAGGAAGTAACAAGCGCTTGTTGTGTAATAAGAAAATTTCTAGAAGGAAAATCAAATGTTGATTTCAATCATTATTACAATTTAGAACAGCAAATAACGAATGTGTTGTGTAAGGACAAAAAGCAATCTAAGATTACCGACTCTTTTGTAAAAAAGTAATTTTGATTTAATTTATGGACATTTTAATTGAATTATATTTAATATGTAATTGTTTCAATAAATAATTAATACAGTATTCTTACTTTTATTTTACTTAAAGCTGTAATAAATAACGCTGAAGGTTTTATAGTAGAAATCTCAAGCGATGTGCAATAACCCCAATTTGTCTTGCAGAATCCTGAAAATCCTAAAGTCGATTAATGGAATATCCTAGTTATTGGAATGATTCTCTTTTGTCCAAACACTATTCCATAGTTTCTAATCAAGTACCTCCTTTTCATTTTAAGGGATCCGCTATAATTTATGTCAGCCAAATAGTTTACAAACTAAAAAGTAAAAGCAGTAGTAACTATTACGGCATAAATATAATCTTAGTTTAAAACATCTTAGACTTAAGTATCATTTCCTTGACCAAAATCATAAATGAAATAATAATAACTACTATATATCCAGAGTGTTTAAAGATCCAAGTAGTCACTCCTATCCTTAAAAGTGGGGATTGAAGTTATCATCTCATTTCCATTATTGAAAATATTTGAATCAGTATCAGTAATCAAAATTGCATATTTCTGGAGCAGCAGAATTTACAGAACACAAGCCAGTTCCGTTTCAGAAAATATAAATCATCTCTAGGAGCAATTATTAAATATATTTGTTTCATTGCAGACGTGTTTGAAGAACGTGTTTAAGCACAAGCTAATCTATGGATTCTCACGAAGGCACTTGATCTCGTCCCTCATGACATTTTATGTAATAAATTCCAAAACATTAAAATTTAAGTTAAAGTGCTTTTGACCTAATTAAATCATTTCTATTCAACAGAGGTTAAGTTGCTAAGTCAGGCAATCATACTTCTACTCATTTGTTTATTTTCGCAGGGGTACCCCAAGGCTCAATATTGGGACCCCTGTTTTCTATTGTATTTATCAACGGTACGTTTTCGCGTATTATCACCTATAAATTATTAATATATATGCAAATGATACTATGTCGCTAGTATCAGGAAAAATAGAGTTGAATTAACTGAAGTGAGTGGGGGAAATAATGAATACCTAGTAAACTAGTTCAAGATCAACAAATTAATAGCTGATGAAGATAAAACACAAAAGTGTTGAATAAGGTGATGCCTTGGTTTGAACATGTTAAGTATATTCTTCACATAAAATTAGTAAAGTTAATATTCTGTTTTATTTAATTTGCAGCTGTTTTGACTACATGCCTGGATATTCTGAAATTTCTTTTCAGCAGGTAAGCAGTATACAATGGAGAAGTGTCTTCTACTTTCTCGATTCTGGTTTATCTCTGTGTTTATTAAATGGGTTTGATTTTTTCCTAAATTCAACAAATATACAAATGAATTCTTTTTACCTAGCTGCGTCTGCTATGTTCCAATAGTCTCTAAAAGTAATGCTTCTTCTGTCTTTATTAATTTTTGTTGCAGAGTTTAACCTACGCCTTTACTTTAGTTTACTTTCCTTTCTGGCAGAATAATATTCTTTCAAATTTTATTATGCTTACCACCAATTCTACGGCTTTTAATAGCATTACTTCTCCATTTATTGACGTTTAGCGTTTTTTTTTCTAGTTATCCTGTTAGCTGGTGATCTTTTTCCTTGTGCAACAGCATCTAACAAAACTGCCTTTTATTCATCTTCTACTAACTCTTTATCTGGGTAGTAACCAGAATCGCCATCAGTTATATATGGATCTCATTCATTTGGTACGGTACTAGCAGCATCATCAAGGTATTTTTCTGCTTCATTATTAATATCACTTTGTGGAGACTTCACACATTTTGCTGTAATAAAGGTTGCAGTTCAGTTAGAGCTTAATCACTACTGACAAATCTTTGAAAAGGTACAACGAAATTGCAGTGCCTGAAATCATGAAGAAGATTTCTTTCTCAATAAAGCTAAATAGCGTGCTTTGTGTTTATTAGTATGAAATACTAGGTTATTAATAATTCTGAACGCGATGATTTCATCCCAATGCCTTGGAAATGCAGGCAAGCTGAAGGTGCGTTTTTCATATTTCCGGCTCTATGCATAAAAGCCCTCGAGGATTAAAAGCACAGAGGGATGGTCGTTCTCATTGAAGTTGAACGTCAATTTGACCAAGCCCTGTGTACCATATACTGAGGCCAGGAAAGCCAGGAGACAGATACCTATGGTTTGACGAATCGTCAATCCTCCATGGTGAATAGAAAGGCTAGCAATATTTTTTTGTTACAATTGCAAATTTTTTGTAATTAAGTAAGTATAATATCATCAAATCTTTGTAGTATGTCCATTAGGGTGCCAGTTACTTTTAAAGAATTAGTATTCAGAAAGTGCCGGGCGGAATTATGTTCCATTACGTCTAAAAACAATCTCCACCAAATTTGAGCTTAATTGAAAACTATTAACACGTCACGCTCGGGGTTTAAAGTCTTCAAAAATAAAAATTAATTTGTTATGGAACGTTAAATTAATTTGAGGGCAATATTGAGTCAAATAGTTAATCTTACTGTGCATTTTGTATATCATACTAGATAACTCCTAAAAGTGTGTTATTAATCATTTATTTGAAAAATACTAGGAATATTAAATTCAGCAGTAACTCCTTTTGAAATACTTCTAGGTTCTTCATAACCCCTTTGTAAAATTTGTGTTTTTTTTCAGGGTTAATTTACTTATTTTTATTCAATTATTTTAGATACCTCATTTTTACCTAAATTTATAATATACATGATTTGTATTCGTAATACATTATTTCCACGATTATATTTACTTTCACATTTGAATGATTCTTTAGTTCATTGTTTGACCAAAGACGATCGACTGTAAAGCTAGCCAAAAGATTTTTTTTCTTGGAGACCAATCAAAAAGTTTAGGACGATAAGTTTGTCATTTCAATCCAACAAGCGAATTAAGGGCAAATTTTGCTTAGCATTATTCAAACGGTTTTTCCTATTAAATGACATGGTGGACACGTAAAGTTTTGATCGCCTGCAAACAATTTTAATTGTACTTGTTGACTCGCGCATAGTCAGTGAGTAACGATTAACAGTAATGTATCCTATGTGAGAACATTTTTCAAAATTAACTTACGTTGGCTCCACAAACACTTATTTTATGTATAAGAAAGAAAACTCAAAAACATATTTCAGATATACTTGTAGTAGAAGTACTTAGAATCTTCTGGGTCACTACTCTATATCTTACACTAAATTTTTGAAAATATCTAACTATCAGAAAATCTATTGCCATAATTTATTTTTAATTTCATCATTAATACAACAAAATATTCCTTTATTCCAGCACGATTAGTAAGCAGTTATTGGCAACACATGCCTAATGATTGTTCAATTCTCAAGCGAAATACTAATTATACTTTGCCGCACAATAACAACCTCGCTTGCTAAAAGGACACGTCAACGTTTGCAAATAAAGGATGAGCTTTCTTACGAAACGCGCAATTATCTTAATCAATCTTCATTTGTTTTGCAACGGTATATTGGAAAATTATACTTTGTCACAATTAGTGCAGTGTTCTTCGTCTTCTCTGCAGGGTCGCAAAATTATTGTACAGGAGGCAAATATTGGGTATGTACGAAAACTATTTAATTAAAAATTTAATTTATTAAAATAATAATTCAAAAGTAGTTTAAATCTACATGCAACAAGTCCGACGTTTATTTTTTTATCAGTTAGCAGGGACAGAAAATGGTAAATTGTAAAAAAAATTTCATTTAGTACACATTTTTAAGGAAAACAGAATACTCTATGTTTTTAATGTTCTTATCCCGTTAGACCTCTTATTAAGTTTTAAATAGTTTTAAAAAACATCAGAAATAAGATAAGGAATGGCTTCTATTGAAAGTCAAGAATATATTAAAATTTATAGTAAGTGATGTAGTTATTCGCGTTTCAAGATAGGTACCTACAGACAAAATTAAATTAATTCCAGATCTATACTTGTTTCAGAAATTTTGTCTTATAACTTAAAGTTTGCTTTTTTTTCTCGTGTTTATACAAAATGTAAAGGTTTTTCTTCTACAACGCCGATTTTATAAAAAAGCTGAAGAAAAGGACAGTTACAGTCCATTCATTTACAGATATTGGCCATCTAGATAACAATTACGGATGTTTCTATTGCAGTCTATAGATCTTTAAAAAACTTACAATAAGATGCTTAAAATAACGTTTATTGAGAAGGCAAAAAAAATACAAAAAGT
Source organism: Ignelater luminosus (assembly GCA_011009095.1). Taxonomy (NCBI): domain Eukaryota; kingdom Metazoa; phylum Arthropoda; class Insecta; order Coleoptera; family Elateridae; genus Ignelater; species Ignelater luminosus. The sequence continues at coordinate 8,471 of VTPC01083679.1, read as the reverse complement.
CTTAGTAAAGTATTTCAGCAAATACACTTAAATTACATTTCTGCAACTTTTATTACTGCACGCAGCACATAAAAAGGCTCTTCATCTACCACGTTATCTTCAAACAATTGTTTAGTGACTTGAATTTTATCCATCACTTGGCTACCTTCATTGTCAGATAAATATTCAGGATCTCCTACAACATTAAGGTTGTTATTTTAATATCACAAACAATATTAATTTTTCTTCCTAATTTTGTCTCTCCTCCATCAATTCGGGTTTTGTTTGGTTATTTTCTTATAGATATTTTGTTTTCTTTAACATTAACAACCTCTTTAGGTTTCTTTGCTTCCGATTCTTTTTGTTTTAAATTCTTCTGGACTTCTCTTTCACATTTCGGATTTTCTTTTTCCGTTTTTCATTTTCATTTTGATTATAGAGATCCCTCTACCCTGAAGATTTTACTCTTTACGTTTTTTTTCCTCTTTCTTTCCGCTCTTCTATGCTGGCACCTCCATCTCACAAAAAAACTTGTTGCTTCATACTTGCTTCTTGATTGCTTAATTCGTCTTCTCCACTATCACAGCACTCGTTTCTGAAGAATTAACTAAATGATATTGTTATTCCTATTGAATTAAATTATTTATTTATCGCCCTTCATTAGTAGTATCCGTTTCTTACAAGTTCTCCCATTCAGCAATAACATTTTCTGTTAATTGTTGTAAATATTACAACCAGTCTCATAGAATCAGTCTCATTGCTATCTCTAACAGGTGTAATATTATTTAATGTATTTGTTTCTTTAAATTCGTGTAAAACTAGTTAACTACATGATTTCTTGGAATCTGTTTTCTATAGAAATATCTTTGCAACTTCAGTCATTGTTATGTCTTGTATCGTTTGTTCTCATCAAATGTATTTTTTGAAGTATTACCTTCCATGGAAATATTTCCTGTATCTTCAGATACTATTAGGTCTTGTGATAAGCTATTCTGTGATTTCACTGAATTGTTTCTTTTTAAATTCCTTCCAAAGTTTAAATAATATAAGGATATTGCTTTCATTGTTATTATGTATTAAATCTTGATTTAGGTGGAACTTTTCAAGTCATTTATGCCTTGCAGTACTTCTAAAATTGGAATAAGTCAAAAAAATAAGACATTTTTCCTGTGGTGTCTGTTGTTCTATCATGGATATTACTTTTGCCGAGAAACTTACTTAAATCTAGATCGTGTACGTTCCGACTTTATAGTCAGCATGCCATAAATCCGTCTCTTATAATTTGTGGTTTTATTACATCATCTATGACAGTTTTCGAAATCGGAAGAAAATTAGCTTTGGATATTTTTTCTGTGGGACGGTATCTAGTTAAATATTTTTCCAGGATCATTCAGGATATGACCCAGTTTCTTTTCTTAAAGCTACAAAAAGATTGAATTAAACCATTTCTTGATATCTTCTTCACTGACATTAGCAGATTCATTGTTAACCCCTTCTGATTTCCTTTCAGCTAATTTTTGAAACTAAACTTTCCCTAGGACAGTTTTCTTTAAATTGATTAGGCAGTTGGTTTTCTTCCAAAGCCTGTTTAACAAACCAAACAATATACTCTTTCCAGCGCGGAAAACCCTTGCTTTGGTAGTCGGTTATCCAATCTAGCTATCGTTGTTCTTCACTTGCCGTTAGAACACTTGAAGAATCGTGTACGGCTTTTTTTTCGCAAGTCAAAATTGTAAGAAAGTGCGAGGTATTACAATATTTCTGGCGGCTTGCCCATCAAGCATACCTGAATTAATCGCTTCTAAAGCATTTAACTGTTCATCTAAATACTTCTTCTCCGGGCTGCGCTTTATGCATTTGGATTTACAAAACAAATACAATACAACACAACACTTATTTTTCCCTATAAACGTAGTAAATACATAGCATAATAGTCCGCACGTAGATTTACGTACGTTACTTACCACAACAACTAAACACTACGGACACTTTCAACAACGCACTTTTAAGAGCTGTATGAAGGTCTACGAATTTTATAATCGGTGAACGCAGAGCTTCCAATTCAACTTAAAAAATTATAGATTACAATAAGATTTTTAGGGTTAGTAATACTGAATTATAAATTACTGTCACGGATCCAAAAGCTGTACCGTTTATCCTATTCAAATCTCTCATAAAAATTATAAATAAAATTTGTCGATGTGTATTAGGTAAACTATGCAAAACTATTTTTTTAGATTATAATCTAACCTTCTTTACGTAGATTTTCTTATTCCTTCATCTTTATGACGCTGTATGCATAACATGTAACTTTGATGCTATACATTACAGTGTCAAATAATCAATAAATATGGAACACCCAAGCTTTCATCAAGTTATTACTGAATTACCAGAATCCTTGAGACTACCGTTTACGGTTTGGTACAGGTATGGATTGTTTTCTAAAAACAAACTTAAAAGTTATTCTCCAACGACTGTATATGCCTAATGTCTAGCAAACCTACTTATAGTAGCTATGGCGCAGTATGCCAATATTGAAAACGATGTTAATAATATGTCCATGCAATTCCAGCAGGGGCCCGTTCTAAGTAGGTATGTCAGCTTTGAAATGGAAAAGCAGTTGCATAGTAATGCGATGTTTTATCTTTGATAGTGCCCAAACGTGAGACTAAATTGATGATCTTAATAAGTTTCTTTTCCAACGAAGAACAGCATTTGATAATGGAGAACCAAGGAGAGCGAGATTCTCTTCAGAAAATTCTTGAATTTCTGGAGAAAAAACATCCAGCTTATTAATGAAACCAGAGATGAAAAAGAATACTTCGCACTCCAATGTGTTGATTGTTAATCCAAATTCTTTTTTAACAAAACAGAAAGCTTGTAAAACAAAATTTGGTTCCCTACCGATTGAACCATCTTCTACATACCAGTTATTTAGGGCAGTGTTAAGACTTTCAATAACTGGATAAACTGCGAGGATAAAAACCATTCATCCACAAGCATCCCTTCCTGGGCTCCAATTTGTGATGTAATGATTATATTTCTGTAAAACAGGTTTGATGGAGAAGCACAGTACTGCCATAGGTATGGAAAGATGTTAGGGGCCTTAGTTTTACTACTTTCAATATCGTATCTCTTTCTAGTGTGTTGAACGCGTCCTTAACATCTACTTTAAGGATCGCGATTGCTTTATTGTGGTTGCTTTCCATGAAGCATCTAAGAACATAGACGACAGCTTTACATCCTCCTTTTGTGGAAATGTCAAGTTATTTTGGGCGTAGGTATTGACCAATTAGTTGACTGTGAAAGTGACAACACAGCTTGCTCTCTACACCACATCACCATCCTTTTTCTGAATAACACAGAGGTTCGCTCAGTAAAGGACGCTAGTAACTGCATCAGCCATCTTAGCGGACAGCATTAGATTACATAAGGCCGTCAATGAAGATAGAAGTTCAGTGCCTGCAACTTCCGTTGTTGTGGCCAAAGAATCTTTCAAATTCTGAGAGTGTAGGCCGTGGATTTTAGAGGATCACCGTTCTAAAAAGATTCTATTGCATTAACGTGTTCATCTGAGACTGTAAGTACATCGTGGTATCGAGAGGTGGTTCTGGGAGATTGAGAGTTTTTGAAGAGGCTGGTTGTTTCTGCTTAAGAAGACAGAATGTTCTATTGTTAAAACCTGCTAAGGTGTCATTTGAGGATAAAAGTTTAACAACATCACGGACATCACCTTCGCATATCTTCAAGTCCATACATCGTGACAAGGATGTTTCCTTTTGCTTACGAATTGTCAGTATTTGGAAAAGTGTACCTTCACAACAGTTATCTTTCACCACCTTGGCTAAAGACGATTCTTGGTTTTTTATAGGAATCCGTAATACTGTACATGGGAATTGAACTAGTTCCATCCAGTGCGAAAAGTTATTTTTATTCCTAGCGCTTTTGATGAGGGAAGACAGTTTCTTTGCTGCTAATAGACGAGCGCCTTCTGGTATTCCCTTGAAAACTTTTACATTACACTTCATATTGGCTACTTTTGAAATGCCTTCCTCATGAATTCCGTTGAATTCTCGTGGAGTGTACGTAAACCCAGAGTGTGATGGCTTGAGGTGTCTCCTCAATCCGCCATTGCTTTTACAGATCTTAGAACATAGTTCTACTAAACAGTTGAAGATTGGGTACTAAATACAGCATTGGGACTTTGAATGGGTCGTCTTTTTGTAGGACCGGCAGAACCAAAATTCGTCTGTTTCACCCAGTTCATCCACTTCCGTGTTGCAAAAATAAAAAAAAATTTTATTTGTACTTTCACACTACAGTTAAAGCGTTTGTGCCATGTGCTACATTACTAGTTTGATATTCCCTACAACTACCCCATTAAATCTAAAGCATTCCGTATAATAAAAAAATAGTTTTTACTCGTAAATAATTAATTTATAATTCCTTTGACAATGAAAGGGTATTATTACTACAGCAACCACCCTACCTGCTGCGTAAACACGTTAACCTCGTAAATATTTAAAATATAGATTCTTTTACTAAACCCACTAATTATTTTAATCAATTTTCATTTTTACTGTAAGTGGGTACCACAAACTTATACTCACTTTATCACGACTAGTACAGTGGCCTCAGTTCCACCTAAGATGCTGAATAACATTATTGTCCCGTAACTCGAAATCTTTTTAATACTTTCTATAATATTTGGTACGCATAAAACGAATTTTAAAATTATAATATATTTGTAAGATATTTTGTACTGGATTTTAATTTTTATTTCCTTTCGCCACATTATTGCAAATTTTAGATGCTATTGCACATACGTAATTAATACGTTGTCTTTTTTTGCAAGTTACAAATGGTAAGGTAAAGAAATATGACAATACTCAGCAGCATATAATAGAATAGAAAAAATAGTTAACTAGTTCAGCAAAAAATGCATTTACCTACATTAAATTTCTGCAACTTTTGTTACTGCATGTACCTAGTACATAAAAAGGCTTTTCATCTATTAGGTTTGCTTCAAACAACTGTTTAGTAACTTCTTAGATTTTATCTATCGTTTAGTTATTTTCATTGTCAACTAATTGTTCAAGATCTGTAGGAAGATACTATTTGCTTTCTTCATCTTTTCTGCTTCAACATTAAGGGTGGTATTTTAAAATCTGAAATAATATTAATTCTGCCTCCTATTTACTTTTATTTTTCCTTTTTCCTGGTTATTTTATTTATAGATGTCTTGTTTTCTTTAACTTTAGTAACCACTTTAGGTTTCTTTGCTTTTGTTTTAGATTCTTCTGGACTTCTCCTTGACATTTTGGATTTTCTTTTTCCTGTAATTTATTCTGTTTCTTATTTTGATTATATAGATGTTTCCACCTTGAAGGGTTTTTCTTTGAAATTCTTTCCAAAGTTTAAATAATATATAAAAATCGTTTTCATGGTTATCATGTATTAAATCTTCAACTAATTGGCACTTTTTGTCGTTTTTGCCCTACTACACTTTTAAATGTAGAATAAAGTCAAAAATGGAGGAACTTTTCCTTTTTGGTTGTTCTATTATGGATGTTACTTTATTAAAAACTATGAGTTTACATTCCCAGGTTCGTTCATTATACATACTGTCTGGTTTAATGGCATCATATATGACGATTTTAAAAATCGGGGCAAAATTAGCTTTGGATATTGCTTTTGTAGGATGGCATCTCTTCCAGTTAATAAGTTGCTCTTGCCAAGAGTATTTTAACGGCGTAGAGGTTGTTACAGCACAGGGTAGAATCATTCTGGTAGCATTAGGGTGCAATAAAGTTAAAACTTCCTGTCTAAATATCGTCGACAAATAATATCACAGGAAGCTCCATACTTTGTTTTTGTACACAAAAACCACATAACCAATATATTCATTAAAGACTTCTATCTCCATTCAACCGGTATCGCTTTTTCCAATTCCCAACCTCTAGAAATAATAATTTCTCCTTTCAGTCATTTTTATGAATGTACTATAAAGAGCGGTGTACTGTCGCGTGATGCATTATAAGAAAACATAACAATTACAGAAGACTCTGCTTCTCCTTCATATACATTCTTTGCTCCCTTCGGAGCAATGGCTTTGCCGGCAAAGTCGAAAACCTGTTTCGTCTCAGTTAAATATTCTACTAGGGCCATTTAGGATATGTTCCGATATCTTTCCTTGAAGGTAGAAAACGATTAAATTAAACCATTTCTTGATATCTCCTTCACTGACATTAGCAGATGCACAGTTAACTTCTCCTCAATTTCTTTCAGTTAATTTTGAATTGCGGCGTAAAAAGACTTTAAAGAAACTCTTCCTAGAACAGTTTTCTTTAAATAAATTAGGCCGGAGGTTTTTCTTTCTAAAAAGTGTTGAGCCGACAAAACAATATCTTCTGTCTGGTGGGAAAACCCTTTCTTTGGCAATCAGTTATTCACTTCAGCAATCGATTTTCTTTAGATGTTGTTAGAATAGTTGAAGGGCAAGGTTCCGTTTTTGCAAGTTTTTTAGAAAGTAAAACTGTAAGAAAGGGTGAAGTATTTCAAAACTTCTGACAGCTTGCCCAACAAGCATACCTGGATTAATCGCTTCTAAAGCACCTGTTAACTCTTCATTTGCATACTTTTCCTCCGGGCTGTGTTTTATGCTTTTTGAATTACAATAGAATGCTATTTTTGTCCTATAAAGATAGTAAATACATAGCATATGGTCCACATTTACTTACCACAACATCTAATATCTACGAGCACTTTCAACAACGCACATTCAACACTTGTCTAATCGTCTACAATTTTTCTAATTAGAAACCGCAAAGCTGCCAACTCGACTTTATAGATCATACATTTCTGATACCATTACAACAGAATTTTTATGGTTAGCAATACTGAATTCTATGTATGCAAAAGGCCAATTACTGTCATGGATCCACAATTTGTACACTTTACCCTATTCAGATCTCTCATAAACCTTATAAATGAAATTTCTTTGTCAATGTGTTTTAACTAAAGAATGCAAACCTATTTTTCTATATTAGAATCTTACCTTTGCGTAAATTTTCTTAATTCTTCTTTATTTTTATATCAGATGTAACATGTAACTTTGATGTTATACATTGCAGTGTCCACTACTCAATAAATATGGAAAATGCAATCAATGAATTACCAGACACCCTGAGACTGCCGTTTACGGATTGGTACAAGTGTGGATTGTTTTCTAAAAACAAACTTAGAAATTATTTGCCAATGACTGTATATGCCTTATGTCTAGCAAGCCTAGTTATCATAGCTATGGCACAGTACGCCGATAATGAAAACGATGTATCTGCTTTCGTACGAAATTTAGAAGAGACCTGACTATTTTTCTTTTCTAGTCGTTCTTTACACCTTAGAGCAAGACACACATTTGTGTTTGAATCCGTATCAGTAATCAAATTTGCATATTTCTTGAACAGCAGAATTTACAAAACACAAGCCAGTTCGGTTTTAGGAAATATCTAGCAGCAATTACTGAATATGTTTCTTTAATTGCAGAAGTGTTTGAAGAACGTCTTTATGCACAAGCTAATGTATGGGATCTCACGAAGGCATTTGGCCTCGTACCTTATGACATTTTATGTGACAAATTCCAAAACATTACAATTTTAGTTCAGGTGCTATTGACAGTAATTAAATTATTCTTGTTTAACAGAGGTCAAGTTGCTAAGTCAGGAAATCATACTTCATCTTTTTTGTTTATTTCTGCAGGGGTATCTCAAGGCTCAGTATTTGGTCCGCTGTTTTTTATTGTATTTATCAACGATAAATGTTCGCATATTATCACCTGTAAATTAGCAATATATGCAAATAATACTATGTCGCTAGTATCAGGAAAGAATGTAATCGAAGTAACTGAAGTAAGTGAGGGAAGCAATAAAATCCTAGTAAACTAGTTTAAAATCGACAAATCAATAGTTAGTGAAGACAAAACACAAAAGTGTTGATCAAGGTGATGCTTTGGTTTGAACATGTTGAGTATATTCCTCACCTAAACTTAGTAAACCTACTTTTCAAGTACGACAACTAAAACCTCTGCTTACCCCACATAATCTAAAATTAGCTTATTACGCCACCGCCTCCAAACAAATAATTTCAATATAGAGAAAGATTATACGTATAATGAACTATTTAAAACCCGTAGAAGACTGTCATAGTTTATTTTTATAAAGCTGCAAATCTTAACTCTAAGGTACGGATTGCTTCTTGGAATCGAAAATTTTTGAACTACAAGAAGCTCTTCCTCTGCATTCAACAACTTTAGATACGAATTTTTTTTACTTAGCTACGTCTACTAGTGTGTTCCAATACTTTTTAAAAATAATCTTTCTTCTGTCTTCATTAATTATTGTTATAGATTTTAACCTACACCTTTCCGCACAGGGTGGTTTACTTTCCTTTCTGGCAGAATAATATTCTTTCAAATTTTATTATGCTTACCACCA
>VTPC01083678.1:0-11405 GCA_011009095.1 Ignelater luminosus | reverse complement strand
TATAATAATATTATTTTCATTTTCAGAGTACCTACTTATTGTAATATTTATTTCTATTATGTACATTTTATATTCAGAATGTTTATTGCGACAATTATTTCATTAAGTAGGGGAGAACTGTTGTGACTTAAAATAGAATTATGGAGTAGCTGTAAGATGCTCCCTACATATTATAGTAGCTCGAAGTTCAATACATGTTTGACAGATGGAATAAAGAAATGTGAGTGTCCACTTGTGTTGTGTTTTATTAAAAAAATTACAATTTAGCAATAACAATGATCATCAATAAAAGTGAATTGCAAATTAGCTTTCAAATAAATAGAAAATACACAACACTAACTATCACGTTTGTGCAATTCTGCTGATCTAGAAGTGAATAGAGAATTAAGCAGCAAAATCCCAAGACAAGATCTAGCAATGCATTTTGTTTGATAGAGAAAAACATTAATTGTCAGTAAAATAGATTTTGCTTGACCAAAACAATACAGCGACCAAAGTCTGGAAGACGATGACAACCCTAAAAAGCTGAACTAACCGAGCACGGCCTGAAGCTTCTGAATTTGAAATTTCCGAAAATCCGGTTTCTGTCCGTCATTTATCTGTTAAAGCTTCTATACTGCAAAATAGTGAGGCATAGATTTATCTCTCAGTGAAGAGGAAAAAGCAATTTCAGCGTAATGCAAAAAACTTTATTGGGATTGGGTTTGATCCTCCTTCATTGAACCCTGGATTCAACAATTGCAAGCTAAGAGACTTGCAAACTTTAAGTAGTTTCAGTAGCTCGCTGGTCAAATTGTATACAATTCAGATTCAATACTTTGTGCTAGCTGTAATCTTGCAGAAGCAAATAAAGCATGTTTGCCTTGTGAAGATTTTATCTCTAAAACAATCTAAAATAAAATCAATGTTAATTGAGATTTAACAACGACCTTATTAGATAAGCAAATGCTACAAAAAGTGGCATGTAGTACACTCCTTTTCGAAAGTCGAATAAATTATTTCCAACAAAGTAATTAAAAGAAAAATCAAAGTATTTTTCCATACTAATTTTCACACATTTATAAGTTATACAACAAAAACAACAGTCGATATTATTCATAAATCAAAGTCCCACCTATTTCCAAAGATTGCACGACATTCTATCATATTTCAAAAACATCACTCCATTATTCTAATTACCCCTGAATGAATACAGATGATATTAATACTGCTCATAACAACTCTGTTGGAATTCAAAAATCAAATATTAAAAATCACTTTTTCCCTTACTGAAAAATTGAACACTTTACTTCTTCTTTTTTATTATAGGAGGAAAATGATAAAATTAGTAACTCCCAAATCGATACAATTAAGTCCAGTAACAAAGGATTTTTTTAAAAAATTAAATGCATTGAAAAATCTGATGGGTATAGAATATAGACGGAAGTGTTAAAATAATAGGGTCTTTTTAAACCTCCAAATTATGGTTCAATTTTTCCGATAACGCAATGAAAATACATTTTCCCACTGAATACTCCCAAATTATGTTCCAAATTAATAATGATGACCTTAAAACCAATATATCATTTTCCAAGTAATTATGGTTATAAAAAGCATAATTAATACTTAGATGTCCATTTTTTTGTCTGCTTTATTTAAACACATCAATGCTATGATTAATGATAGAGAACAATGTGAATAAAATTCGAACGCTGTGTGGAAGTGCATGTTTATCTAGCGCAGCACATCATGAATATTTGCTAAATACCACTAATTGCCACTTTGTTGTTTTGTTCTCTCTGTAGTAATTATACCGTTCTTATAGTCTATATCTAACTAAACATTTTTTAAAAAAACACGAACTAATATATGAAACGTCAAAACCATTATTAGTCTCACGACATTTATTTATTGCTATAAAAAAGATAATAATAACACTACTTTAGGTAGCTGTACTTAGAATAATTTCCATGCGATTTAACCTAACTTGAACATTTCCATATCAGTTAATGGTGCATACAATTAATTCTAAGCTTCTAAACGCTTCTAATTTAAATTTCTTAAATTTTCTGAAAGCCGCCAGGAAATTATTTCCCATTATAATTACGCTTATTAAACATACCACTTTAAATACTACGCACCTCCTTGTCATTTAAATTTTTTAAACTTGAAAAAGTTAAAATTCCAGTAAATTATATAAAATTAAGTAATTAGCATCTATTAACCCCTTAAAAGATAAATGAAATGGCATGAATTACATTCGATAAATAAAAGAACTTTGATGCATTAGTTTTTTTTTTGTAGTATTAACAATAAATAAGATCAATCAGCATCAATAACAACTGTGGGAAATTGGCAAATACGAGGTCAATTCAAAATTCTTCCTGGAATAACAACAATCATTCAGCAAACATTGTTGACTGTCTTCTAATTCTTAGTACGTATCAAGAAGGTCAATCAGATTATACTAATTCAAAACATTGCAGATCATACGCTCTTCTTCAATTCAAGATAACAAGTTCTAAAACTAGGTATCTTTGAAACTATTCACATAAACCATTAAATAGTACCAAAGTCAAGTAGGCGCTTTTATAAAAACAAAGGCCCATCTACACCCTATTATTAGCATAAAACAGAAAACTATCAAAAAAGCTTCTTTGGATATTTGTAAGTTAGATTCTATAATTTAACCAACTCTCTATCTATCAGTGATTGTTGATGACAATGTCTTACTTGTCAGATCCTTTTCATTGTTTGAATCTCTCTGCTCCTTGTATCATCAACTAAATCTCCCATTTATAGTTGTCGCCAGGCAGAAGTAGATAACTTTGGAAAATTCTTCTCAGAAATCTTTAAACTACCCAATAGTCAGGAAAAATAAAATGCCGCTGTCTGTTGCCACTTGCCTATTGCTATTCCCTCTTCAACAGTAGCTTGTTTTACAGTTTCAAAGGAAATATTCAAAATTGCAGTCCTGATTGCTCTCATACATAAACGAGACTTTTAGTCTCAACGTTATCCATTATAGGCATGTGTTTTTCATCAAAACTGTTTTTACTTATGTATCCCTGAACTTCTTTAAAACTACCGTAATCTAAGTCCTAAAATGTTCTAATGACAGGATAACAACATCTTTTCAATCCAAAATCTTTTGTTACAGATCCGTAGCGAACGATCCATTTTTGTTTCCATCTTTGCAAGCATCACCAAGCAATGTTTTGCATTTCATTTCTGGTCAACACTTTGACCATTAATTTAAGCATTAAGTCACAAAAAACCGTTAAAAGCCTCGTAAAATCAAAATCGAGCGTCTCCATTTCTAGTTGCCTTGGAACAAAAACTAGCATGCGTATTTCCTGAGCTGGAAGTCTCATCTATCTTACGTAGTTGAGAAAGATGACTTTGAAAAGAATCTGTGTTCCAAAAATGGTTTTTTCCTTCCGTAGAGGACTCCCCAGTTGATCAGGATAGAGAAACTACACAGCGCGTAAATAATCCAAAAGAAGTTAAAGAACTACTTTAATAAAGGAGGCAAACATTGTTTCTTTCAGTGAACATTCACTTTTCCAGAACATTAAAAACTTGTTTTCTTCTCTGCTGTTCAATGAACTCCGAAGGAGTCGTTACTGAACTTGCGAAGTCTGCCTGTTTGTCTGTATGCCGGTCCGCATTTTTTGTCAAAGTTTGAATTTTACATCAAAAACTAAAGATTGCGTGGTATCTTCGTTTTTGGATAACTCTTCGGGAACATGGTCAAAATGGCAGCCCAAATTTGTAAAAACTAACAAAACAGGAGTTCGTTGAGGTTATGCTTTGCATTCTTGCAACGCTTTCTCTCAGAATTTCTCGATATTTTTTCTAAATAAAAAGTGTATCGAATAAGTTTGTTTAATTCGTAATTATAATTATGTCAGGTAATTAATCATTGTAACTTGCAGCTTGATCGTATCTTAGGAAAGGCTCTCGTCTTGGGTATCACTTGCTATGCTAAATGGCCATATACTAGTAACGTTTCTTAGAGTTACCTTGGGGAAACTTCGATTTTGCCAAACTGTAGTGTCGCAGATAAGAAGATAGCTACTCTAAACAAACTAGAATCCTCTTCAATTCAGCAACTTGGAGATCTGTCATCAAGAATAATTTTTCTTTTATTGCTCCCGGTCAAGCCACCCAAACTCGATACGTAATTAGCTTAGAGAAGGAAAATGCTAACTTATTATCTATATTTGGCTATTTATACCCAAACTTGCTCATAAATGAAAAAACAATCGCACTCTTTAAAATGAAAGACATCATAACTGTCTCGTGTTTGCCTCCAAAAATTAAATGTAACATGACAATGATCATCTACTTACCATTAATGATTCGACAAGATTCAATCCTCTAGAGACTTCACTTTGTAAACCAAATAAGCACTGACACATTTTTGTAAATCTGCTTCGGTTCAATTCAACTCGATCAGTATACACTGAGGCATGAGTCGTTGAAAGGAGGAAGCTGTCACTAATGAACAGCACAAGTCAGAAAAACAGATCCGGCTTGTTCACACTTCAAACTGCTTGATGTCCACTTTTCTGTAAACCATGATTGAGAAAAATCGATTGAGTAGTTTCGAATGGAAGCCAGCAGTTAGTCAGGGAATTAGTTCACGAAGGCTTGAAAAGTAACAAGATTTCGCTTTCTGGGATTGTGGAATTCAGAATCAATGGATTTCTAAGATGATAATTCGCTCAAAATTGGACCTCAAAGAAAGAATGAGATAATACAATAAATCTGGAATTCAAAGTATTCGAATTTTTAGATATGACTGTTCCAAATGATACAAAACCGAATATTCTTCTCAAATCTGTCGATCTCCTCAGCTCATTTCGGAGTTTTGGCTAGTATGGTTTATATACACATTGGTACTTTTGAGGTTTCGCTTTAGAAAGATTAGATAGAGAAAAGGCCACCACACTGTAGACTGGGTTCCATTACAGCATATAAAACATTATACGTATAGCCTAAATTTGATTTTGGATCTTTCCTGTCTCAAGACAAGAAGCGAAGATAGTAAGGAAGAGACTTAGGCTTAATGTAAATTTTTCATAATCAGCTTGATTGTAGTTAGTCTTGCTACCATGAAAGACGATCATCTTTATAACCAAGATGAACAAGAACAACACTGATATTTCCATTTAGCCAAACCAGACAGTCTATATATGGGCAATAAAACGTACATCCAGAATTAGTTTATCTTTTAAAATGATTTGTAAGAGGCAGAAGAAAATAAATTAAACCATGAATTTGATAATGCAATTCTTAATATCAGCTATCCATGGAATTCATGAGACATCAATAATATAAAATGTAAAACCAACAATAAAATGTACTTCTAATGTATGTCACTATCTTATTGATTAAATCATTGGATACAGAAAAATGGTTTGTTCGATCGTTATCTTTCGAACTGTTGATACTTCCCTATTAATTATGGGGGTCCGTGTGTAATAGAAACTGATTTGCATTTGTTTTTCGTAATTTACTACATAATGAGTTGTTCAAATTATTATTTAAATTCTCTCCCAACATCTAGATAGAGCAATCTTCTCAACTACACTTTTTTAATTGCTTTAATAATTCAATTCGATATACTTTGTAAAACAATTTGCAATAGTCTATAATTATCAAAAAAATTTAAATTGTCTGTTATTAAAACAATTATGTATTCATGTATAAAAATAATAAATCCGCCTTGTTAAAGTTACCAAACATAACTACAAAATCATTATTTTATTAAATTACATATTCACAAATAATCATCTATTCAGCTATAATAATAATATTAGCATAATAATCAAATACGCGTAACTGATATCAATTTCCGCCATTATTTATGACAGTTTTGTAAAAAAATATCTTGTTTTTATTTTTAATTTTAATTTTCATATCCGCACTGTGTAACTAATAAGTACTGCTTCCGAGTCTTTTGTATTTTGCAGTTTCGTTCAATCAGAAATTGTTGTCAGATGTCACTCGTATCGCTAACACAATTAATGATCTTACGTTGGCTACATTATTATTATTATTTTATTATGAAACGTTCATGTATTTATTTAAACATTATTTCCTTATTTTATAGAATACTGGTATCGTAGAAATATCCCTTTTTAATTTAAAACTCGATAGCTTACAAAATGACCGAAAAAAACTTTCTCAATTATTCATTAATAATAACGTAAACGTGGTATTTTAAATTTAAAATGAATATAAGTGTTACGGATATTAATTATTTATAAAATTCTCCGATATTACGTCTATATGGGTATTGAAAATGCATATCAATAATTTATTATATTGTTTTATATTGCGTGTAGGTACTCAACAATAGAATTATCTTGACCTCGATTAGCATCTGAAACGATTTAATTTTAATAGAACTTAAAAATACATTTACATTAAATAAAAATTAAAATATTTTGAGGGCCTTCCATTAAATATGTGCACTAAAATATTTGGAAATTTCCTTGAACTGTTTACCTATGCACGTGTTTGGAATTTAAAGCATTCGCAATCAAAAATTCAAGTAAACGCCAAACAATTCAAAACAGTACAGTATAAAAACGCTCAATCTACATTAAATAATAAGAATCCATAAAAAAACAGAGGATATTGTTATAAATACCTAGTAGCGGCTACTACAAGAAGGGTAGTGTCCCCTTAGAAATTAAAGAACGATACGTCTTTTACATTTTTATTACAGTTTTAATATTTTTGTCTTTACCATACAATGAATTCGATGATTTAAAAACCTTTTAAAACAAGTAATCAATTACTCTAAAACTTACCGGTTCTGTCAGAAACGAGCAGTTGAGATTAATGGCATTAGCCTGTAAAAGAAGAAAAATAATAGCATCATTTATTACTAACCGTTATATAAAATTAATTAAACTTTGATCTATAACTACTAATCGCTCTATTTGGCTTGTTTATAAAATATCGAAATGCACCAAGATGTCAATACACAATGGTTTTGAAATCTCACTTTGTTTTGTTTTGAATTCCGTCTTCTTTAAGCTGCAAGAAATTTTTTAAGCTCAATGGCAAGATCCGTCACTTACAAGGCATGAAAATATTCAAAAAATCTTTTGTTTGTTTTCCTTTTTGTATGGCAGCTAAAAGCGAAAAGGGCAGATAGACAGACAGATATTTCAGACTGAACAATCTTTACTTTGTTTGGATTATCACAACTTTCTTGCTTTGTCAGATACTGATTTATCTTTGCTTTTAATAATCCGGATTCATTTAATTGTTCTGCAAAAAGAAAATCAATAATTGGTTACAAAACAAACAAACTCCTTGTTTTATTACAATATGAAGACTAGAAACGTCTAAATGCCGCCAAATCCTAAAAGGTGGCTCGCGCCTAGTTGCGGATTTTTCTGGCATCATTGCTTGTGACCACGAGCAGGTAGCAAGCTTGTAACGGTCATTTGTTGTTCTTTCCCGTTACATGGAAATTGGCTTTTTGCGCTTTCGGGACTACCCGTAGTTTCTTAATTTAGTACAAAAAAAACCCTTGATCATAAAACATTGTAATTAGGAATGTTCGGTTTACAAATTTTATTAGTCTGGCATCACATTTCTCTTGTTTTCAGTTTGAACCATTTTCCGTATTTCACAACTTCTAGGGTAGGTGAAACGCTGGGTATATTTATTTCAAATATTGATGTTTAATTCTCCGCAGTGGAATTTAAATGTCCTACTATATTCTTTCCTATTAGGGGTATTATATTCTAGAATTTCTGAATTAGAAGGGTTGTGAATAGATGTTCTTCCGAATTTGGATGGTGATTTTGTTATTCGTTTGAAGGTTAGTATATTACGGTTATCTTGAGTTTCTCATCAGATTTCTTTAATTGAAGCCCTCGATGGGATCTTATTATTGTTTAAAATTTGCTTAAATTTCTTCCTGCGTTAGCATGAAAGATATGAACCGATTGACTCGACTTCTGGGAGAACTGAGGACTGCTTACGGCAGACGAAACGCAACCAGCGTATGGGTTAGTTGTGCTACATTTGATTCGTCCAACTTTTGTGACGAGTGTGTGATAGAAAAAACCCTACAATTAGGGGTAAGTTTTCTGTCCCTTGTGCTTCCTTGTACCCACCGATTTTGATTGCCGCTTCTTGTCCCCAATTTTTTATTTTTACCCGGAAGCTTTTGTCTGGAGTTGGAACCTAGTGACGTTCATCTGGTGGGTCTCTCGACTTATCCACTACTGACCTCTTAAAAGTATCCAGTGTTAAACTATTGTCCATCGACGTTTAACTATGAAATAAAAATTTTTTTTGTGCGTAAAGATTTTTACTTAAAATAACCATTTTGATACTATTAATCTTTTTGTTATAACTGAATGTTATGATGGCCTATCGCTCAATATAATAATTTTTTTTGTTTTGAACTGCAAGTCATTATTCATTAGTTTGATATTTCATTTGATTTTAGTAAATTTCAAACAAAATTTGTCATGATAGTTTTTTGGTAATTCTTTAGATCTAATTGTTTTCTATTCAGCTTCTAGATCTAAACTCAAACTTTTATGCAAATCTTTTTTCCCTTTAGGATTTACCTTCCGCAGCTTCCGTACGGAACCCGCCGAAGGATGTGGTAAGGTTTTTTTTCAATTTGTGTCCGAAACTGCTTGTTGTTTATTTGCGTTATAAAATTCTTTTGATCGTTGACTCTTGATAGTTGATAGATTTGCATTGCAATTTGCTAACTAACGTTAAGTAGGATTTTTTTATTAATTGTTCTTTATTAAATTTTGTGATTTGGACGTTTCTAGTAATTTCATTAGAAAAATGTTTTGAAATTATTAATTTTTTTCTTTATTATGGCTGTAAATTTAAAAACAAAATGCATTTTTGCATTCGTACCTATGAACTTGCAGATTAGTAGTTGGAGTGTGCCGGCCGGATAAGTCTATTGTACAAAATTTCTTGATAACATTGAACCTTATAATAATTTTGTCAAACACGAAATTTTTATTGAATTTATTTGTTTTTTTTTTTTTGATAATAATTGGATACTGTAATTAGTGTGAAAGTTAGGGTTTGTTGTAACTTAACTTACATTGTTAAGTGTTTTGTGAACTTATACAGTTTTCATTTAGGTCCTTACATAAAAGTAAACGGCGCCCAACTCTTGTTCGTATAATTTTGTGTTTCTTTCTTATAAATAATTTTCTTGAGTAAATAAATTTCGTCTGTTGGATTTGTTGTTGTATTATTGTGTGTATAACCAATCCCCATATATGCTCAAGGCCACCAGCTGAGCTTAGTCAGGCGGAGAACTTAGCAATCCTCGTGTTTTTTTTTAAATTTAAAGTGTAAGGCAAGACCACGTTACATGCTATCGTGCTACCAATGAAAAAGCTGGTATGGTAGCATGGTAGCGTACTATCTACTCCTGGAAACAAGCACTGTTTCTCGGAAGTTGCAGAAAGCTTTTATCACTAACTAGAACTGGCCTCAAACGTTAAGCCAATGAAGCGATTGCTTCACAAATGTGAGGGCATATAATTGGTAAAGAAGGATGTAAACTGCAAAATATCTGAAAGACTAAAAAAAATAGTTTCGAACAACGCTGAACAATTTGTTGCTGATGACGAATCCAAATAACTGATGTCACGTCGTTAAGACGTTATTTTTGTTCTGTATTGCACTGTTTAGACGACGAAAAAGAGTCTACTTCAACCTTAGATTTTTCCACATCGTAATACAACGTCTTTGAGCTGTGACATATTGACGTCCTTTCAAACGTAACCGATGACCAATACGTCACGTGAACTAGATGTCACTCTGTCTGCTGGATACTTTTCGATAATTGCAAGTTTCGAAGACGAATTCATATGAGATATGTTTAAATGTTTGTTTTCAATGCAATAAATACATAAAGCAAATAATTAAAGGCAAATGAAAGTGACTTTAAACAGACCAAAACATCAACTCCATTTTTTGCTCTTGAATCAATTTCTACCTGTTTGGTGATTGTTGTTAAAAATGTCATTTTACCAAAACAACCTATAAATTATTTCTCCCAACTGCTGGAAATGATTTTTTTCTCTATTTGTTATTAACCCTTTAAAACGAAAACGCAACGATGAATCGTTGATATATTTCTAATAATTCTTGAATTGGACAAACTAACCCTGAATTTTACATGCGTTTTCGTCTCCTCGATATTCATCCAGCATCCTTTTATGAACCGAACTGATAAATTTCTTTCTAACAAAGAATTAATTTTAGGTCGTAAGGTTTCTAAGTGTACAACGGCGCAAGTCCATCACATCCTGGTGAAAACGTTCTCCTTGTTCCTCTGAGTAGGCACCCATATTATCTTTAAATTCGTCCAGGTGAGAATGTAGCATATGAAGTTTATGGGACATTCTGCAGTCCATAATTTTAAAACTTTTAAGCATAGTTTCAATCACTTCTTTATAATTGTCAGCTCTGTTGTTTCCAAGAAAACCATCCACTACTGCTTTAAGACTCTCCCAGGCTCGTTTTTCACGAACATTGAGAAATTCTGTGAAGTTATCACTCTTCATTAGTTGTTTTATTTGTGGTCCAACGAAAATACCCGCTTTGACTTTAGCGTCAAATAATTTGGGAAAAAATCCCTTTAAATATTCGAAAGCTTCAGAATTTGGATCCAGAGCTTTTACAAATTGTTTCATTAGACCTAATTTTATATGTAACGGCGGCATCAATACATTCTTAGGCTCTACAACTGGTTCGGACTTTACATTATGTTTTCCGATCTGAAATTCGGCTCGATTAGGCCATATACGCCGTTGGTAATGTACTGAATCTGCTCTGCTGTCTCACAGGCAACGGTGACAAGGATATTTAGTACAACCGCCTTGCATTCCCATCAAAAAACCAACCATCTTAAAATCGCCTATTACTGGTCAATTGTATTCTGTATATTTTAACTTTTCAAGTATCATCTTCACACTATCATAACTTTCCTTGAGCAATGCGGAATGTGCTAGGGGAAGACTTGGCGATTGGTTTCCGTTATGAAGAACCGCTTTTAAGCTTTTTGAAGAGCTATCGATGAAAAGCCGCCAATCAAATGGTACGAATGGTATTCCGATTTCTTCGAACAAATCAGTCACGTTATTACAGTAACAAATACCGGCTTCTGTCGTGAAAAAACATGAAAAAATTTTATGTCGCTCTCGTTGATCAGTTATTTTCAGATCATCTTCAAGCAAATTCCATTGCTTTAATCGTGAACCTAAAATCTCTGCTTTGCTCTTGGGTAGGTTTAAGTCTCGTACCAAGTCATTGAATTCAGCTGAGCTTATGAAATGTGGTCCAAAACTCTGCGACTTTAACATGAATTCACTACCATCGGTGTTGGTTAGTGGTGCACT
>VTPC01083669.1:0-17643 GCA_011009095.1 Ignelater luminosus | reverse complement strand
GGTAATATATTCACTTCAGAATTTACAATCTAAGCCATATTTGATAGCATCAAAAGTTAAATTATTTTTACAAAAACACGATAAGTAAGTATAAAATATTTAATATTTACATTTATAATCGGTAATAAATGTTAAAACTTTGAAATCAACATTTTTTAGCTATATTTTTGTTGATATGAGTAAATAAAACAAATGCATTTTATTTTATTAAATACCCTCCCCCTGTTTCTACGCCACTGTGGAATCTCTACGCCTATGAAAATATGCGCGCGGTGACGATGCGCAGTACAAAATTGTGGAGAGGAACATCAAAAGTACCGCCACGAAGTGAAGTTACTGTATCCGTAAGGTTTCTATACTGTGATTTAGGTATGTACAAGGCATACAGTCCAACACAGCTGATAATTGGACGACGTTTAAGTACCACTCGATAAACCGTTAAAGCCTCGAAATATCTATCATGGCAGGTTCAGAGAAGCAGATGATAAAATGAAGATCCTACGAAAACACTATTGTAATAAAAGACATCAAACCGGACAAGCAACTACTCTTCAACAAAGACAGATAGTGTAGGTGAAGAACCTTTGAAAGTTTAGAATGGTGAATAGAAAACACTTATCACCTGCATCTTACATGATCAAAACCGGTACTGAAATTGTAAGAAGAAACCGCATCCGTGTTAATTTAGTTCATAATCATACACCAACAAGAAATGATACTCGTGAACGGAAGAGTCTGCCCTAGTAAACGTCACCGGTTTTTATCAAATTATTAATCCAATTTGATGTGTAAATTAGTCAATACGACATTACAAAATTGAACTTTACAAAGAAACTGATCAAGATCCAAATACATAGAAGACTCTTTTGCCTTAAATAATTGTTGGAAGGCAATTTGGACAAAATATACAATTTTATCTTACTGTTTTCTTCCATTGAAATGGTAAGAACAACTATAACAACAATTATAAAATTAATTAAAAATTAATTAAAATGAATCTTTGTTAATACATTCTATGGAAATTTTGTATAGGGATGGGATCAGGGCCGGCGTAACCGGTAGGGCGAGCGGACAGCCGCTCAAGGGCGGCCAAAAGTCAAAACCAGCAAAAAGTTTTAATAATAAAATAATATTAGATTAATTAAAAATATAAATGAAAATTATAAAAAACTGTACACTAAAGATAAGCTGTACGGTATAATAATTTATGGAAATTGACTACCAGCAACCAATAACCGTTGAATTTATTTGTTAAGCGCACTTTTCTCTCCCTTTAAGTAGCATCCTGTAGTAAACACTTTCTTTTATCCTAACATAAATGCACTGGGTATCTAGGGTGTGGCAGCCAGGGCGCCATTTGGTGGCATTTGCTATGTAGCACCCGTCTTTAACTTGGGCGTAAAAATTTGTAAAGCTAAGTACTTCGGTCTCATGTTTGATTCGACTGAAAAAAGAAACAGTTCGTATTACAGAATCCTTCCTTCCCAGGCGAACCCGAAAAATGTTAAGAACTTATTTAAGACCATCTTGTACAAGTTAGAGAAGGATAAAATAGACTTGCAGAATTATCGGTCGCACTGTTATGATACCGCTGCTGTAATTGCTGGACACAAAAGTGATGTCCAGCAAAGAATAAATAAAAATAACAATCTGGTAGTGCTTGTTAACTGTGATAACTATTTACTCAACTTGGTTCGTGTCCACGCAGCCAAACAGAACGCAATAACGGTAACATTTTTTGGAACAATTCAAGCACTCGACGTATTTTTTTCCTCGTCAACTCAACGCTGGGAAAAACTCAAAAACGCTGTGCCTACAGCTCTTAAGACGGGATCTATAACACGATGGAGTGCAAGGGTATAAGCTGTGAAGCCCACAAATAAATACCTTGACGATATACTTCAAGTTCTCCAGGTCATGATGGACGGTACATATGAGACTAGTGAACCAAGAAGAGAAGCTAGGCAGACAGTTGTACAACCGTATATTAAGTCACGATTTTCTGACTAGGTTTTTGGGATAAAGTATTTATTTCTATTAAACAGGTTCAAAAGAGACTGCAAGATCAGAGCATAGACTTCCACGATGCTGCCTCAGATTTGAAAACTCTCAGAGATCATTTTCACGATGAAAGAGAGAAGTTGGATTTAGACTCGTTAAAATTGGAATGTTGAAACCGAAAAACAACTAAGACGAAAGAAAAGAATGACTCGTGAAACGTCGGCCGATGCCGGATTAACAGCTGAACATGAAATTGAAAGAGTCATGAAGGGAACAATTGACCGTCTTCCTAGGGAAATGGTTGATAGGTTCACTCGTTTGCAACGAACGACAATTTTAGGTTTCTACTTGACGTTGAAGGATTGTCTGACAGTAGTGACAGTGAAGTCTTAAAACAAAAATGCGAAAATTTTGGAAATTTTTACAACTGCGATGTCGATGGTCAACACCTATACGAAGAAATTTTGGACTTCAGAATGTTACTTACAAGCCGGACCAGCATTAAAATATCGAGACCCAAAGTTCTACAATTTATTGTGCAATATGGAGACGACAGCATATTAAGTTAAGTATGGTTAACAATTGCTGTATCCATTGCTAGCTGTGAGAGATCTTTCAGCAAATTAAAATTAATTTTAAATTACTTGAGAGCCTCCATGGGTCAAAATCAATTATATGATCTTGCTATACTGAGTATTGAAAGGGAAGAAGCTACGAAGACTAATTTCGACTTCATTATTGATACATTTGCATCAATAAAGACAATGAAGATACAGATTTAATAAGCTCCTTCTGGATGATTTATTTGGACTCTTCTTGACCTCGACGCACAGAGTGCGTAACTCGGAAGACATGCAATTAAAAAAGATCTGATAGGTGTGTCCAAGATTTGAGGTTCACCACTAGGATCTCGTAAAGAGTAAGAGATACGAAGTTGGTTAAACCAGATAAAAGTTGCCGAGTCGAAGGGCCAGTTTACTGGTGTTCTTGTTTTCTTTTAAAAATGCAGTCTACTAGACAGCAATTCTAGTTACAGCCTAGCAGACAAAATGGTACGATCTAGATTAATTAGAATCTAGGGTAATCGAATACATTTTACCCAGGGGCGGCCAAAACCTTAGCGCCGGCCTTGGATGAGATATAGCAATTGAGTTTATTTAAGAGGTATTTCATCTCAAGCAAACTACTTAATTTTTTTTTCATCAAATGCACGATATAATATATGATCAGTTAAGCTTTATATCAAATAGTACTGCTTAAAAGAACCCCATTTACGTATTACTTCTACAGTGTTACATAAATAAATTACATAACTCTTAATGATAATTACTTTAGTAAACAGAAAATTCGATTAAAAGTTATAAGAACAGGAGAGAAAAAAGCACGTGAACATAAGAAACACCAAAAGATTTGATTGATTTGGGGATGCAAAAATGAATACCGAGAATGCCGCTTACAATAGCTTCATGACTTTGTCACTCAGATGTCAGTCCACTTAGACAATTTGTTTTTTAATTGGTTCTTGAAATTACTGACAATCTTTCCGTTGTCGAATGACGCAGCCCGAGCAATGCCCGGGGATGCCGGGGGCCTTAGAGCATGAAAGGCCGCCGGGCCGCTTAAGGGGATAGGCAAGTAGTAAAATCAAGTACCCGTTAATACTATGATTTGCTTTAAAATTTATAGTCCAGTGAATTTGTACAAAACAGCAATTCCTTGCAAAAGGTCGGGTAGTTTTGAATTTTTGATATGTTATTTGGTTATAGACTAAGCGTTTTTCGTAAAAAGTATTTATTTCCTTTTTCAAAGTAGATTAAATTTGCTATAATTTGAGCACAAAACGAGATCTCTATGTTAGTAATTCCTGAGACACACCTTTTCAAAAAATGGCTATTGTTTTCAAGAAAACCGCTAAAATTGTTTCAAACAACGACCTCACTTTGAAAATGAAGCAAGGATTTTTTTGAGTCTTAAGGCTGAGGAAGTTGCTAAGACAGGGGAAGCTATCCTTGTTCAACTGTATAAAGGGAACCTCAAAAAAAGACCCGAACGACCTGCGCTACAATCAGTTTACAAGGGTAGCAGCCAAAATAAAATTCAATCTTGCCAGACTGCCGCTAACCAGTGATGCTGCTGAGTATCATAGTCTGAGGACTAATTACCAAGTGCAGACATGGTTGGAAAATTAGAAAAATCCTTTTGAAAGAGGGTGGGTTGCGGCTCCACAATCCCTGCTTAAATTTATTTCATGCAAGTACAGGAGAATGTGCGGGAAGGCAAGGCTTAATTGATCTTCCCTATGCATACCATGCCTTGGACAGTCATGGGACAACAGCCCACAACCACTCATTGACTGCGACGACGAAGAAGTTGATGCATCTTCCACTCGTAAGAGAGTAGGAGAGAAAATTGAAGCAGTCAGTATAGAAAATGTGGCAAGTGAGGACGAAGCAAATGAGAAAGTGGTGTTTAAGGAAGAAATCATCTCTTCTACTTCTTCAAATAAATTGAAAACCAACTAATGTTCACGTTGACTGGTGTTGTGCGGGTTTAACAAATGTACTATGCTGCCATGTTTTCTAAAAACATAGTAATTATATATGTAATCGTATACCCTTCTACCTTCACGGTGTAGGTTTAGTTTTTTATTACTACCGGCTAATAATTACTTTTCATCTACAAACTAATGTTTTCAATTTTTCTTATCAAAACATAGTCATTTTTCGAAAAGCTGTATCTTGGGAACTACTAAACATACAGATTTCGTTCTATGCTTACATTATAGCAAATTTAGTCTACTTTAGAAAACGCAGATACTTTTTGCGAAAAACGCTTAGTTTCCAAGATATTCCACGAAAACTAAAACAAGTGCCAAAATCTAGCAATTTTTTTTTGATGTGGAACGGTTTTCAATGGCGCGCCGAGGTCACAAACTTGGATTTTTTATCACTGTCCATAAACAAATAACATATCAAAAATTCAAAACTACCCGATCTTTTGCAAGAAATTTCTACAGATTCACTGTACTATAGGGTTTTCCAATAAGAGGTGTTATTTTGAATAGCCCGCTATTTCGGTAGATGTCACTTTTGAAGCTATCATTTTTTGACATTTGACAAGTAGAAACTACGCCATTAATAAATATGGAACGATACACGCTTCAACAACGCATTGAAATTATTAAAATTCACTATAAAAATGGTGAAAATTTGGCAGAGACGGTTCGTAAAACTCGAACATTTTTGGGTCACCGTGAAGCACCTTGTCGGACCGCAATACAGAAATTGGTGAAAAAATTCGAGCTCTTGGGACAAGTTAGTGATGTGAAGAATAAAACCCGTGGACGTCGCTCAAGAACAGCCGAGAATATTGCTGTTGTAGCCGAAAGTGTTAAATAAAACCCAGGTTTGTCCATTCCTCGTCGTTCTTTGGAATTAGCCATTCCACAAACGTCATTACACCGTATTTTGCATAAAGATTTGGGTCTTAAGGCTTATAAAGTCCAGTTAACACAAGAACTCAAGCCGGCCGATCATCAACAACGTCGTGTCTTTGCTGATTGGGTCGTTGAAATGCATGAAAATGATCCAGAATTCCATCGAAAAATCATCTTGAGTGATGAGGCCCATTTCCACCTCGGTGGCTTCGTCAACAAGCAAAATTGTCGGATCTGGGGCTCAGAAAATCCAAGAGTTATTGTTGAAAAGTCTCTCTATCCTCAACGTGTGACTGTTTGGTGCGGTTTATGGTCCGGCGGAGTCATTGGACCTTACTTTTTCGAAAATGAGGCTGGAGCAACAGTTACGGTGACTGGATTACGCTATCAAGAGATGATTAACGATTTTTTATGGCCGGAATTGGATGGTATTGATCTGGACAACGTTTACTTTCAACAAGACGGCGCTACGTGCCACACAAGCAACGAAACCATTGATCTTTTACGGAAAAAGTTTCCGGACCGTGTTATCTCTCGAAGAGGTGATCACAATTGGCCACCGAGATCTTGTGATTTAACACCTTGCGACTTCTTTCTTTGGGGCCACGTGAAAGAGAAGGTCTACGCCAACAGCCCAGCGTCGATTCAAGACCTCAAAGATGGAATTCGTGAGGCTATCGAGGACATAGGGCAGCCACTTTGCGATTTGGTTATGGAAAATTTCATGAAAAGGATATTGTCCTGTAAGCGTGGTCGTGGTGGTCATTTGCCTGATGTTATTTTCCACTATTAACGGCATACCTTCCTCTTTATAATGAAATAAACATCCGATCATTTATATTAAAAAATGGCACTTTTCTTTGAATATCAAAATAACACCTCTTATTGGAAAACCCTTTATTAGGTAGTCCCATTCAAACAGGACCGCGTTCGCTCGCATATTACAAAGACAGTAGAGGGCGCTATAGCTCAATTTGTTTATGTTTTGAATCTGTCATCATTCAGTGTGTTTACGAAAAATTTGCATTAATTTCAACTTTAAAATGGACCGACAAAAGTTAGTTGATTCAGTTAGTGATTATGATCAACGTAATTACATAAAGTTTGCGGTTTTGCAAGGAAAGGGGCCAGCCGAAATTCAATCTGAATTAAAGGCATCGTTAGACAAGATGGCAATGCTGCTCAGCACGGTGAAAAATTGGGTGACAAAAATCAAGCAAGGTAGAATAGACATGTCGGAAGCCCGTGGTGATGCCTATCATTCACTTGATAACCCAGACGACGTGATGACGATAATTCAAGATCGTTTGCATCAAAACAGAGGCTGGTCTGTGCGCAAACTTGCCCGCGAATGTCAAGTTGCGCAATCAACTGTACACCGTATTTTGGCAATTGATTTGAAAATGAAAAAATTGGTGTGTCAATGGGTGCCTCACGAACTGAACGAAAAACAGCTTCAAGCAAGTATTGATGCGTGTTTTCATAATCTACTCCGTCATCGACGCCATCCAAAATTGCTAAACAGAACTCTTGCCATTGATGAGTCATGGATAGGATTGTACACGGCACCAAAATTAGCCAAGAAGTGAACTTGGGCCTATCCGGGCGAGCCACCGACAACTCGAGTCCGTGAAGACTTGCATCCTGTTAAACGAATGATCAAGATGGCCATGGACATCACCGGCATTGCTTTCTGGGAGCTGCTACAGCAAGGACAGACTGTGACCGACGAGGTGTACCGAGACTTTCTGGCTTGCAATATTACAAATTGGATGGCGGCACGCAACGTCAAGAAGCCCATTCTCGCACATGACAATGCGCGTCCACACATTGCCAATCTGGTGCATGAGTGGCTTGATCAAAACCAAATCGAAACATGGATCCAGCCACCATATTCGCCAGACTTACAGCCATGTGATTTCAACTGTTTTGGCAATCTGAAGATTGGTCTAAGTGGTACTCGATATGCCAACTTTGATGTCCTCAAAAATAGGTTTGATGAGGTTTCGCAAAATGGTTTGGGGCGTGGCCTATATCAAGGTGTTTCCATGATGCCTGAGAAATGACAAAAGGTGATCGACAATGGTGGACAATATAGTACATAAATCTAAAATATCATGAGTTTATCATTTGTAGTTTTTAAAATATTTAAATAAATGTGTGGTCCTGTTTGAATGGGACTACCTAATATTAGGATTTCATTTAACTTTGTTTAGAGATGTAAATAACACAGCATTTACCTTTAGGGGGGGATATAACGGGGCGTTATAGAAAAAAATTTTTGAGTTTTAGCAAAAATAAACATTTGTTTGCAAATTTGTTTTGTGAATAGTTAATTAATTGTTATTAAAAAATTATTTAGTGTTAAGAAAGACAAACGTCTGGGAATGCAAAGCATAACCACAACGAACTCATTTTGTGAAAATGTAAGCAAAAATTTATGGTTCAACAGTCATTTTGACCATGTTCCCGAGGTGATATCAAAAAACTAAAGGTATACGTATCTCTTACTTTTTGATGCAGAATACGGCTTTAAAGTAAAAACAAAATTTTTAAAAATTATTATTTTCCGGCGGCCATTTTAACCTTGTTCCCGAAGAGATATGAAAAAACGAAGACACCACGTTATCTTTAGTCTTTGATGTAGAATTCAAATCTGAAGTCAAAAGTGGACACAGACTTCGCAAATTCAGTAACGACTCCAAATAAATTTGTTGAATATTTAATTTAACGTTGATTTTCAGTAGTTTTCTATAACATATTTGTTTACATAAAACTATTGTTTCAATCAGATTTTGATCTTTGGCGAGCCCGAAATTTAATCGAGACAGCTCGCAACGGATTGATACCTTTAGAGCTGAATACAATAAAGCAAAAAACGACAAAGTTGTGTTAGCGAAAACTTGGACTGTAAATGTTGAATTTTACGAGAAACGGATTAAAAAGACTTAAACGTCATTTCGATGAACTAACGGAAGATTAACGGTTAACTGATAGCGAAAGTCGATTTTACTTGTTTGGACATTGTAACCAATCAATTGTAAAATAGATTTGTTACTTTCAATGAAAGTGTAAATACGTTTGCAAATTATTCATCCACAGAAGTTTATTAAAGTTTTCAATTCTGGAATTTCAAAAGTAATGTGAGGAAATCATTGAAAAATATTATGACGACATAACTAATCAATTGATTAATCAATTGTCCTTGCGTAGCTGTCTCAAAAATCAAATCTCGAAATTGTGATCAGTTAAAGAATTAGCTAATTTGCTGCTAATTGATCATTTTACTGTTTCGATAAGTTTTCCGGATGTCTGTTCAATTATGTTATTGTTTTTAACTATTTCGGTGACGGTTGCAACAGTAGAACGTTCTTTTTCGAAATTGAAATTTATTAAAAATTGTTTGCTAAATTCAATGGTTCAGGAAAGACTTAGTGGTTTAAGTACCTTGGCCATTGAAATGGAGGTGGCAAATGAATTAAGGAGGAATGTAAAATTTTGATTATAACATAGTGATACATTATAAAAAAATAAATCAAAAATGAGTTTCTCAGAGTAAACGACTTCAATTGTTTTGACAATCTCAATATTTCGATTTCAACAAAGCTTTTTTAATTATAAAGACTTATAAAGTATTAAATATTTGTTTAGTATAAACATTTATTAATTTAAATAAACAAGTGTTCTTTTTTTGCTCGCTAAAAATTTATACCGGGGCCCCACTACTCGTCTTTACCCGGGGGCCCCACTGAACATTGAAAAAAAGATATTAAGGTTAATTTTCTTCTAATATCTCTTTAATGGTTTGAGGATACAAAACAACTTAAACAGGCAAAAATAATATAGCATACTGTTTCCTACAAAATCGATTCTATTCATTTTTGCTTTAAGAATGTGGTTACAATTGAAATCTAAAAATTGAAAACCACTTCAACTCACTAATCTCTAATCTTTTGCAATCTTTAGATTTCATTTGTAACCAGATTACTGCGACGAAATGCACTTGCATTGCATGCATCCCTAAAGGCATATAGAATGAGACTTTAGAATCAAGTTATCTGACGCTTTTCACGTACACATGAACCTTTCCATCTTCCGTACCTGTAGCTTCTAATTGAATTCTTTGTTTATTAAATTAATTATTACTATGATTTGTGCAATTAATTTACTTAAGAGATTGGAGTATTATCATTCAACACTAGAAAAGTAATATTCTAGTCATTTTAAATCGAATAAATCACTTATTTCACGGCTTACTTCGTTTCATATGCACTCACCCGTATATTATGATTTCAAAAGTCATAGTAACTTCTAAACTTTTGCCCAGAATTTCCTCGTAGATGGTAGAAGTATAGATTATGGAGAGTATTTTAAAGTAAGTTTGAAAATAAAAACTGTGATAATTTGAGAGAGATTTTAGATTTTCCACTTTAGACATTTTGAAAGGTTGTTTTAAATGCCTCCGGTTTTTTCTTTTTTAACACCACAGGTTTGGACAACAGTCAGTGTTTTCTTTACTAGAATTTTTTAAACAATTGCGATCATTCAAACAAAGTTTTTGGGTTTTCATTAGAAGTTCTCAGAATTGATTTGTTGATTATAACCTAGCATAGGGCAACATTTCCACACCCGGTCCGACTTGACGGGCTCGTGAAGACCAAAAGGCTCGAACTACCCGAGTGAGCCAAACGGCCCGACAGGTTTGAGTGGCTTGGCAGGTCCGAGAAGACCAACAAGAGCCAAAGGAAGGTAGATCTGACCTAGGCCAGAGAAACTTAATAGATTTTTAACTTACCTGAGCTATCGGCCGGGCCGTGCAAAGATCGGACCAAGAAAGACGTCCCTTATACGGTACACTACGAAAATCCTTCTCTTTAGTTCAATATGAAAATGTTAAGAGCCAATGTTAATTACCGATGTTTATAATAATAGCAAATAATAACAGAATAAAATAATTAACGTTATTTATTAATGCTTTATAAATAGGTTAACGAAAGTAAACGAGCTGTGACAACTGTCAAGAAACCCTAAAAAAACTGAGCTGATGTTCTGTAACATAATGACTTTTTATATTCTGGTACATACAAAGAACAGGGTTCTGTAGGTCTTCGCAGAAACAGATAATAATAGTGTTCTAGAGATTTCCAACGGAAATTTTGTGGTAGGTTCTTTAAGAGAAATAAACAAAAGCAAGATTGTTTATCTTTACAATATCTGTTCATAGAGGTATTGCAGATAGTTCAAAAAGAATTACTTGATTGTCAAAAGCGATATTTTGTATCTACACAAATTTATAATGTGCAAACATTTAAAATATATTCAAAGAAATACTATGGTAGTTTAAAAGGAATGACTTTGATTTAGGGCGCAACTTCATATTCATAAAAGTGAATATTCTAAGAAATTCTAACTTTTAAAGAATACTGAAAAGCGTAGGACACTACAAAAAATAATGCTTGTCCAGGTCTGTACAAAAACTACGCCTATCCGAGTCGGTATAAAAAAGATTTCGGCTCTGTATAGTACGAAAATCCTCTGTTTTGGTTCAGTATGAAATAATATTTGCCCGGGTCAGTACTACAATCGTCCGGTACGATTCAGTACGAAGATAGTCCGTCAAAGTCAGTACGAAAAAGTACTTCGGATAAGTACAAAAGAATGACACGATGAATTTGACAGATCCAACAAGCCTGACGGGCCCAAACGGTCCAACAGGCCTAAATGGTCCGATTAGCCGGAGGTAGGCCCAAAAACCGATAAACTTTTAAACTGAGGCCCGACTCGACCTGAACCCAGACTTCGGACCGGGTAAAAGCCCACTAAAAAACCGTGCCTGTGCAGGGCTACAGATTTTATTTTATGATAATAATGTTAATATAGGTTTCTCTGATAATTGAAAATTGCTAACATAAATGACATGGGATCCTCCTTAATCATTAGAATACCGGATATAGAAACCAAGACTGGAAAAACTGCATCTGTTGTGAACAATTCTCAAACGCATGTTTTTTAAGGTTTATAAAATATATGCTGCCTTAAGAAAAGAAGAAACCAATCATGATTGTTAATGCTCAGTGCAACCAGTAAGAATTAATACTTTTGATAAAATGCACTGGGCCTCATCGGTCTCATTATTAGCTGATTCAGGAGCGGATATATTTCTACTAAAATGTCACGGAGGGTGAATGAAAATAGCAGAGAGCTACGTTGAAAATTCCATCGAGAATAAGGACAAAATTTCCAGGCAGATTCTTGGAGAAACTAATCAACATTCATCATTTGCATCTACCAGTAAAACTATTTCCATTGAAAATAAAGAGTCAACAAATACAAACTTGATTAATATGTTCACCTCAACACTTAATGTAACACAATTTTGGTCAAAATTCAATATAAATGTTAATATTAATTTGAATTCCAATTTATAAAGTGATTATTTAATAAAATGATTTTACTTTGAGATTTTATAAAAACTAGATGGGTGGAAGGAATATTTTTACTTGAGGGTTGTTTCTGTTTTAGGATTCAGATTAAAAGTCTAAGAATAAACTGCAGTTTGCAAGATTAATATCAACCATTTTATTAATAAATCATTTATTATTGTACTATAATATAAAGAGCATTGATTACCGTGCCTCCATTTTACCCCATAAAATTGGGACAAATTGATATTTTCTCTTTGGAAATATTCAATTTTTAATTTTATTTGTTGTTATATTTAAAACGCTTTTGGGTACTAGTGCTCAAAAATATCAGATTGCTTTTGACACCAAAACCTGTATCAAAAACCGTTAGGTACTTTTAACACTGGCTTAGAGAAAATAAAATATTAGGACAAACGGCAACAGTCGATGTAATTCAAACTTTGATTTTACATCACCAAGAAAATATACTTAGATTAATATCCTAGTTAGCAGAATCTAAAAAATGGTTTCTTAAAGTAACCATTAACCAACAACTGAAAAACTAAACTAAAATTTTATCTGTTGACCATTTCTTTTTCTGGAAAAAGAATGTAATTTCAGATAACGGTTTCACTGGAAAAAGTATTCAATTGTATAATGGCTTATTTCATTTTTTCTGTCATATTTATTAAGTAGAAGTTAATACAGTGACCATCAAAGGCTAGAAATTTATTGGAAAAAAGAAATTAAATTGATATACAAGGTGTCCGCTAAAGGAGCTCAATAGATTTAGATATAGATTCATCTATTAGAACACGATTATCCTATGACCGCAAACAATCACATTACATTTTAAAATTTTTGCAATAATAAACATGAACTAGATGTTTTGGAAGCTTTTGAAATTTACAAACACAAACACAAAGTAAGTACCTCTAATGAATGAGCATATTGACCTAATAAAATCGCCGATGCTATGAAGAATGAAAGTCATAGTTTCGATCAATTGGAATTGTGTTTTAATTATTATAATTCTATTAATATGGCGTTTCACAAAGTAAATCTAAATATTCTTGATTTTTCATTAAGAAAAATGAAGCATTTTTGAGTTAAATAAGGTCGACGTGATGGAAATGCTCCTCAGGCAGTTAGATTGCATAGTGAAACGTATGAAAACCGATGTTTACTCTGCGCTAAAAGATTTTCAAATGTAGATAGGAGACTGCATAAACCTGATCCCTTGAATTGAGGGTGTAATGTTCGCTAAAATCTAGATGTTGAAAAAGAGATTTTAAATATTATTGAAAACAATTCCAAAACGAGTGTACAGCAGATTGTTGTGTTATATAAGCAGCAATTCGATTCTTTTCATATTCAGAAAGTTCAAGCTCTTGTAGAATTATTTGACAACAACCAGTTTTTTATTTTCTCAATTTGTTGTGCGTCAACTCACTCAAAATCTTTGAAAGATTATTTTTACGGACAAAGTATATTTTACTACTCACTAGGGACGGTATTTTCAATTTTCACAATTCCCACGCATGCATGTACGGAGTGCTGAAAACCCATATGCTGTAATTTCGTTGAAACATCAGAATTAATTGTCTGTCAGTACTTCTGGTACGGCATAATTGAAAATGAATTTTTGGAACCGTTTGAACAACTTAATAATCTGAATGGTAACAATCGTTTCTTTCAAGAATCAGTACCAATGTTATCAGAGAATGTAGTTCTGGGAACAGGACGACCTGATGACTAGTTTATATATGATAGAGCTCTTGCGTTAAATGTATGGCAGTTTTTAAACAATAATCTCAGGTACAAAACGCACTAAAAATTTTTTTTATTTACCTTTCTTTGGATTTCTTTTTTAATAATTTTGGATGTTATACGATAAAAGACAGTAGCGAGATTTGTAATATCCTACTGCTATCTTTTAACCTAAAATACGAAAAATTAGATTTGCAAATTAAAAAAGAAATCAAATGCAAAAAAATAGAAAAATGGTGGCTCGTTTACAGTGTATTAACAAGTAAAGCAAATCTTACAAACAGCGGGAAACTAGCTTGGAAACAAAACAAAACCAAATGTTGATGATTAGAGTGCGGATTTTTAAGCATAAAAAAAATTCAAAGAAAAAAGCTTAAAAAATAGCACAAAAATTAAAAATAAGTTTAAAATATTCAAGAAAAAAATTAAACTTCCAGGTTTTAAGTCTTATTATACAAAGTATTTATTATAAAAAAAACAAAAAATGAATTGTTATTAGAAACTTTGAATTCTAAAATGCTTAATTATTATGCACTTTTCTAAATTCTCGATAAGGAAATTTCTTCTTTTATCAGCTAGGGTGTCTTTGTAAAGAGAAAATAGTCTTTCAATATCAACACTAGTAATCGGTGCATATTTAAATTTTGCAAGTAACGATGGTTCCAAGTCGAAGTTATTGACTATTTCGCCCGATAAAATACTTGCAGTAGTCTTTAATCTTGCTAAACCTTCGTTTTTAGCCAGCATGTTCTCCAATTTGGGAAATATTATTTTTCCTACATCACCACGCACTTTCCCCAATTTTATTTTAAACTCTTGTACAATCTGAATTGCTTCTGTTAGCTCACTTCCTTCTGTTTCACGTTTGGTGATAGTTTTACTGCTGAACTCGTAATTTGCTTAGATGAATGCAAGGTTTCGTTGTAGTTCCGGATTTTTTAAAATACTTTGGCAGTCTTTAACTGATTGGGATGCATCTTCCAAAAATTCTAACAAAATTTCTTTGAAGCTGGTGAAGTTAACTGCGTAATACACAGCCGCATCCAACCATGTTCCCCATCTAGTAATGACTGGTTGTGGTGGAAGCGGAATATTAGGCAGTTTTTCTTTAAATCGTTGTACCCTCAAAAGCGCTTTTAAAAAACACTTTTTGCCATTTTTAATTAACTCGTTAACTAGAGGAAATTCAGTCCTCACAGTTTCTGCTACTCGGTTTAATCCGTGAGCTACGCAAGTAGTGTGTGAGATTACTATACAAAACTTTTTAATTAATACCTGCTTTTAGCATATATACAGCCGCATTCGTCACCATTAACAGAATTTTTTCAGTTGGGACTGCATTAGGAAGTATGGTGCTGCGGTTGGTTTTATCTGGTTCTTTCAAATATATTAAAAATGGCCTGGTTGGAGTAGCTTCATGTAATATACCGATAATGAGACCAGCCACATACCTACCGCACTCATCGGTGGTTTCATCGACAGAAAACTAGATGTAATGGTCTGCAATTATATTTTTAATTTCATGAAGGACTGTTTTATAAACTGTATCTAAATAGTTTTTTTGTAGAGTGCTTTCGGACGGTATCGATCTCTTACAATACGTTTCTAAGAATTTTCGAAATGCAGAATTGTCTAATTTTCTGAAAGGAATATTTGCCGATATCAGAGTATTGCATAAATCAAAATAAAAAGTTCTTTTTTTAGATCGATTAGAAGATCCAGAGACAACTACTTCTGAAATAGTTTGTTGTTTCAGCTTATTTTCATTTTCCGCTCTTCGTACATTTTCCTTGTGAATAGCGGTCTTCGTATGTTGTATTACATTATACTTTTTGTCGCACTAGATCTATTAAAACGAGCATTAAAGGATATTATATTTAAAATCTAATCTACTCCTTACCGTTTTAACACATACTCTGCAAAATAGTCTACTACCGTCCCGCCTTATTTCTGGTATATTTTTAATCCATTCTTCTACGCTCGTTTTAACTTTTGGCATTGTAACACAGTCTTATTTTATTAAAAACAAAAGACAACACAAAAGATTAAGTTATAATAAAATGAAACGAAACTTTTTCAATCTACCAGCAACATTGCATACACGCTCGATAGCAACACTTTAAGTAACCCAGTAAAACTGAAGCATTTGTCAAATAAATCTTAAAACCTATAAGAACTAACTGTTTTCACAGCTTATCCTAGGGACAAAGAACTGCCGGGACAATGTGTAACGGCCCCGACAGGCTCCGGGACGGTGAGCGTCCAGATGGTATTCAATACACAACGGTAAATAATGATATTTTAAGAAATCCTTGAAAATATTGTCAGGAAATTTACCGTAAAAACAAAATGTTTAAAAAAATAATGTAGACAATTGCTGCTAGAGAAAGAATTTATAGAAAGTATTTTGAAGAAACAGAAAATAAATATACTGTAGACAAGAAAAGTATAAGAATATTATAATTTTTTTCTTGAGACTGACAAAAAATGCACAAAATAAGCATTATTCTAAAAAATAGCAAAAAGTTCCAAAAAAAGCATTATGAAAATTAGTTAAATGATTCCTTTAATTGCGATTCGCACTTATTTCAATGTCTTTTTGTACTGCTATTAATATCTAAAAAAAGCATTATTCCTATAAATCCGCACTCTATTGATGATATGTCTGCGTTTCTATAATAGATGTCAAGACGATCGCACACGCACGCCGAATCAGTAAACATAGCAACATTTGTTGAACATATCCGTATTACCAAATAACTATTAGTTGAAGGTTGAAGAACAAAGAATTTTTAAAGAGTTGGTCTACTTGTTAATCACTGCGTTGTACTTTATTTTCCACCTAAGTGTAGTTATCCCTAAAAGCAATCTCAATCCACTCGGTTACCATCTTTGGTACAAATCGATGGCCTCAAATCAATACCTCGTAAGTCCAAAAAAATCGTGTTTTGGGTTTTTACATTAATGGAATCTGTATTGCGAGCTGTACCATCTAGCGGTCAGCAGTAATTTAAAAAAAATCCGTTACAGTCAAAAAGCGCAGTAAAACAACATCTCGTTTCTCAAATCCTAAAAAACAAAATTCAATACCTCGTAAGTCGACATATTGTAACGGGTAGTGCAACAGTGCTAACGGTTGTTCAGGTAAGTTGCGCGATTTTTTAATTGATTATCTGGTAATTAACAAATTAATAACTGATTAATTAAATAATTAAATTAATAATAAGTATTATAAGTCTCGGAAAGTAAATTTAGCTTTAAATTTTCCAATAACAGTTTATCTTACAAAAAATTGACCGTTCAAAATGCGTTTTGTGAAACTAATAATTTATTTACAATTTTTTGACGGAAACCTTTTCCAATTAATATTTTTAAATTCAAGTGATTTGCGGGGTTTTAATTTTTGTTTCGGAGCAAAAAATGAGTTCAAAAACTAAAAGAATTTTGGATATATGCAATAATGAAGATAATCAACCAAAAAAACTGAAAATGTAAATTGTTTTTTACAAGAAAATGACGAATTTGATATTTTGGCGATGCTGGTGGATATAATACACGACAGCTTTTTGAACAGTTTAGATCCTGATAGCTTGAATGAATCTTTCTTGAAAAATAAAGCATGTGAAAGTAAAGCAAAAAGTGATGATAACCATTTTGAACACACCTTACAAGAAGAAAACAACAACAATCTGAAAGAGTTTCAACCCAAGGGCAATGCTGATAGAGATAGCGATTATAAGGAAGTTAGTTAAAATGAAAACAATCACGAGATATCCAGATCTTTCTTAGATCTGTCTGATGAACGCCTTCATGTTGATAAATAAGACGAACCTAATAACGTTCACTTGAGAAAACTAACCAAAACTAATTTCATATTTGGTGTTAATATCAGAAAAATAAATCAAGAAAAAAGTATGAAAGGGAAGACATATTTAGGGTACCGAAGATTGGCCAATCAAACCAACACCTTTCATGATACGGAAAGAACAAGAAGAACTCTAGGACCACCGTGTTCTTTTAGTTTTTGTGCCA
>VTPC01083666.1:0-12301 GCA_011009095.1 Ignelater luminosus | reverse complement strand
AAAAAAATCTGAAAGCCGATTTGAATTCAGAATGAAAAGTTACATAGAATTACCTAGTTTTGTTTAAGAACCAAAAATTCTGTTAATCAGTGTGATCAATTACCTTTTTATAAATATTCGTGTCTGTGGCATTCTGTTAGTCTTACCTCGTTCTACACTCTCTTTCCTTTAAATACACCTACATCCTCAAGTTCAGTCTTGTATTAGAAAATGAAAAACATTTTTTCACCCAACTCTGGTTCTGCTGTCATTGTTGGTGACTTTAATGCCCACATTTGGTCCTGGAGGTCTTACATTGAAGATCAGACCGATATTCAATTACTGCAGGTTGCTGACCTGTCTACCAAATAATTGGCTCCTAGTGGATCTCAATCCGCCATTGATTTATACACGTGCTCAGCAGATATAGCTCACAAACTGCATTGCTCCATTCTGCCTGATTCGCTATGATCTAATCATTTTCCAATTGATATTATGTTCAACGTTCGCTTTACCATAAATAGTAAAATCCATTCAAAATGGAATATTAAAAAAGCGAATTGGAATGGATATTTGCAATCCTATAATTCTTTATTAGCAAATACTCGTCAAGTGGATCATACCGAAGATACGTATATTCATTTCTTAGATATCATCAACAAGGCTACATCCCTCGATATAAACCTTTTCCTTCCTCCGCCTTGGTTCGAGAATCAACCTGATGACGCGCTTCGAAAAAGCAAACACGTGTTAAATCAATACAAATCCGTGTCATCTTGGAAAAATTTCCTAGATTCCAGTAAGTGATGGCTCAAACAGAAAAGCGGTTTAAATTCAAGGCTAGGTTGAGTTGGGTTGACTTTTGTTCAAAATTAAATCGCACTGCTTCCTCCAAACAGTTGTGAAATCAAGCTAGAAACATGCAGTGACAACCCGTTGCAAAGAAAATTTGCGAAGTTGGCCTTGAATTCCAGTGTGGGGTTGCTAGTCCTT
The DNA here is from genome assembly GCA_011009095.1 of Ignelater luminosus. NCBI lineage: Eukaryota > Metazoa > Arthropoda > Insecta > Coleoptera > Elateridae > Ignelater > Ignelater luminosus. Next base: position 11,329 of record VTPC01083666.1, on the reverse strand, counting down.
CATCGGACGCTTCCCCAGGTGGCGGATAGGAGAATGCTCATCCAATATGGCAGGTACGGGACCAATAAAATACCCAGGGGAATGACCAAAACCAGCAAGCAGCGTCTGTCTGTACTACAGGTTAGGGGCGGCTGCACAAGGCGTCTGTTCCCTATATTAAGGGCGGGCAAAAGGGTGGCAGTCATGGACATCACGTCGGTAATGGACTTTAAAGAATTGAATTATAATGGATTCTTTGCATACTAAATTTCAATCTGGAGTTAAAATAGTGAAGGTAAAAAGAAGGAAAAGAAAAGATCAAATGGTACATGGAACGTCAGAACCCTCTTACAACATTAAGAGTTGGAAAATTTAAGAAGAGAGATGCTGATTAACAAGATGGATATCATAGGTGTCAGTAAAGTCACATGGGAGAGCAGTGATGTAGAAGAGTGTGGGAATGCATCTTTCTACTACTGTGGAAGTACCAGGAGAAAGATAGTGATAGAATTATAGCTAATAAAATAGATGAATCGCCAAAAGATATTTTAGTCATCCAGGTATACACGCCAACCAGTGACCATAATGATGATGAAGTAAAAGAAGCTTATGATAAAATAAAAAGCATAATAAGAAGTGAAGGGAAATGATACTGCAAGATGATAGTAGGAGACTGAAGAGGAAAAAGTGGGTGGTGGACTAGACTAGGACAACGAGATTATCGAGGAGATAGACTGATTCAGTTTTGTGAAGAAAACAAGTTAATTGCAACGAACACAATGTTCAAAATCATAAAAGGAGGCTGTATACCTGGAAAGCACTTGCTGATGCATATAGAAGACAGGTCGATTTCATTCTGATAGAGAAACGGTATAGGAACGGTTTAAAGCGAGCTTGTCGATATTCAGATGCGGATATTTACAGCGATCATGTACTATTAGTAGTAGAGGCAGAGAAGAGACTGAAAAGAATAAAGAAGGCAGCTATCAGGAAGAAGTGGGATTTGGAAAGGTTAATAGAGTTAAACAAAAAGGAAATAGGGCACGAAAGGGAAAGCAAAATGGAAGATTCAGTTAAGGACACTGCCTCTAAAAGGCGGGTACAGAAAAAGTTAACAAGGAAATGATTGGCTGTAGAAAGGAAAAGAAGATAAAGAAGCAATGGATTACATCTCAAATGGTAGCCGAAATAGACGAGAGAAGAAGGTTCAAAAACGAAAATACAAAAGACGGAAGGAAGTGTTACAGGAAAGCTAACAAAGCGCTCAGAAAGATTACTAAACAGGACGAGGAATGATTGGTTTAAGAAAGAATGCAAGGAGATAGAGGAGCTGGGAGGTAGGACATTCTTTACAATAAGGTTAGCTGGGGCGAATGGAAAGATGTTGGAAATGCAAATGAAGTAGAGGGGGTATTACTGAAAAACGAAGATGTGCTAGGTAGATGAAAAGAATACATGGAAGACCTATATGTATAGAGTCAGATGAAAACCACAAGAACAGGAAACAGAGAAAGAAGAAGAAATAGAGGAGGATAATATAAGAGAAGGAATTTTAGAAACGGAAGTAGTGACGGCAATAAAGGAAATGAAAGAAGGAAAGGCAGAGGGAGTCGACGGGATACCAGTTGAGCTAATCAAGTGCTAGCAGGGAGAAGGTTTGAAGGAAGTCACATCGCTCTGCGATATGATTTACAAAAGTGGACAATGGCCAAAAGATTTTCTACGGTCGGCAATGATTTCCCTGCCCAAGAAAAAGGATACAAAGAAATGCAAAGAACACCGCACCATAAGTCTGACCGCACATGCAGCAAAGATACTGTTAAGGGTGCTAAATAAAAGGCTAACTAGAAAAATAGAAGAGAACGTAGCGGAAAAGCGGTATGAATGATTTTGAAAAGGAATAGGCAAAAGAGATGCAGTAGATGTAGTACGTACAATTAGAGAGAGAGAAATAGAGATCTTGAAAAGGAAAGAAAATTGAGCATCTGTTTTGTTGATCTCAACAAGGCTTTCGACTATATGCGCTGGGAAAAGCTAAGGAGGATATTAAAAGAAAAAAGAGTGGATTTGAAAAAGTGAAGGCTCATAACAAGTTTGTATTTAAATCAGGAAGCGGTTGTCAGATTGAGAGATAAAAGAACGGATTGGTTCAACATCGGAAGAGGAAGAAGAGTAAATATAAGGATATTGCTTGCTGAAACTACGAAGAAGCTGGAAAGCATGCTCCAACGCCTTCATGATCTAAGGAATGAGTAAAAGCTGGGGATAAATAAATAAAGAAAACGAAATTTATGAAGATTTGGAGGGAGGAAGATATAATGGTAAAGATAGACGGAGAAAGAATTGATCAGGTAGACAGGTATATGTATTTGGGTACAGAACTAACAAGAAGTGAGAATAAGACAAAAACAAGAATTGCAATGGGAAAGGAAGCTTTTTCGGAAAAGTGGAGAGTAATGACAAGTAAAATCAATTTACATCTAAAGACAAGGTTGCTGGAGTGTGTTTCTGCTGAAGAAAGACGAAGGAAAGATTGCTGCTTTTGAGATGTGGTTGTGCAAAAGACTATTAGGCATTAAATGAACAACCAGGATAAGGAATGAGAAAGTTTTGGAGAGCGTACATCAGCTTATAAACTCGATTAATCAGTGATGCTTTAACACTGGTCTTACGCTTTCTCTACCAATTCGATACTTACTTTCTTCACTCGGCACAATCTACCCAAAATGCCCAATATTGCTTTGGACAATGTTACTTTGCCGGTCCATAACATATATAGGGATGACACGTGACAGAAAACTCAAATGGGGCCCATACATCGATCATCCGGTTGCAAAATGTAGTAAAAGTCTTAATTGCTTAAGCATGATAGTTAAGACATGGTGGGGTGCAGATGCCAAAACCGGCATCCCCTTTTACAAATCCTATATAAGAAATCTTCTTGTATGGATCTGCAAGTCATTCACTTCGAAAAATCGATGTTGTCCAAAACAAAGCTTTAAGGATATGCATGGGGGCAATGTGCTCAACCCCCATTGAACCCTTGCATGTAGAAACTGTAAAAAAACTGCTATTTGAAAAGTTCCTACTTAGATCCATGGTTAAATTCCAATCAACTCAATACAAACTAATAAACCTCGAAAACCTGATGTGTTTCTGACAGTCCCTTTGGAACTAAACCACAGATCAAAGACAGAGGCAATCAGGAAATTCAAGATAGTTAAGGCTATCTTTGTTAACGCCCGATTGGATATTCTTTCGACTTATTTAACTTGTAACAACAATATTTAAATCCTTACTGTTGAGGTAACAGGGTGTACAATCACGTCCGTATTTATCCACCCAATGCTACCTTTGATTTTTAGGAATCATGTAACTTCCTCAACCAGAAATACCACATGGGGACGACTTAGAAACATGGGCTGAACAAAAAGACCTAACATTGATTCATGATCCAAAGCTACCCACATCTTTTGGCAGCGGCAGATGGAAAAGAAGGTACAATCGCAATAACATTTATGCAAGCAGAAGGCTAGCTGACCTCTCACACAAAAATTTCTTATGTACTCAATTCCAAGAGCACAACATGTACGGTGTTAGCTGCCGTAAACCCAGAAATAGTCCCGCACTCAAGAGACGTTTCAACTTTAAAAAAGGAAAAGTGGGAGGTTGTTACAAAAGAGCTAGATGATGAAGTAACTAAAATAAAACCTAAACCAGAAAACTATGAAACATTTGTTGAGGTGCTAAAAAGATATCACCAAAAGGATGCAGAACGGAATATGTCCCAGGACTCAACGAAGAATCAAAGAACTACATGGCAGCAATCTTTTCTCTGATGAAACAGTCAAACTTGGCGAACAGTTAATGAAAGCAAAATCCAAGTTTAGAACCGAAAAATGAAGAAACCTTCTGAAAAGCTAGATATTATAAGAAACAGTCGCCGCGCTTGGAAAATCCTGCAAAACCTCAGTAACTACCCTACAAGCCCACCAAAGTATCTAACAAAAATAACACGTGATGAAATAGCACATCACCTCCTACTAAATGGAAAGGTCTAGGAAAGAGGGAAAAATCCAAGATAGTACTTGCCACTACCTTCACTATCGAAGAGTTCACAGCTGCAATTTGAATAATGAAAAATGGCAAAGCAGCCGGACTAAATGACATAAAAACGGAGTATATAAAGAACTTTGGCCCAAAAACAATGAAATGGCTTCTAGATATGATCCATTCGTGTGCAACTGGATTAGATGTAAATGGAAATCACGAGTAGTAGCACTTCGGAAGCTTGAAAAAGAACCAATAGAACTAAAAGACTCCCGGTCTGTTTCCTTACTGTGTCACCTCTTTAAGGCGTTTGAAGGAATTATTTTAAGCCGCATCTCTAAAACGGTGGAGGAGAAGCTAATTCCAGAGCAAGCGGGTTTCAGGGCAGCGAAAGTCTTGCTGTGGCCAAAAACTAAATGTCACTCAACACATTAAAAATGGGTTTGAGCAAAAAGAAATAACAGGCTTACATAGATCTTTTTGTTGCATAAATCACGTAAATGTTAGCAAAAATATATGTCACCAAAGATTTGGGTCTAATGGACCTACAGAGATACTTACTCCAAAATCGTCGTTTCTACGTCACCCTTCAACCGAGAAAAAGTCAGTGAAGGAACCAGAAGAACGGCCTTCCACAAGGAAGTGTACTTGCACCACTTCTTTATAATATGCGTATAACTTCACCAACGATATACCATCTCACCTTGAAACGAGGCGTTTCATATATGCTGATGACACGTCCATAGCAGCTCAGGGAAGAAGCTTCAAAAAGGTGCAATGTAGATTATCGGCCTCTTTGAAAGAGCTAGCGGACTACTATGACGGGAACTCGTTGAAACCGAAACCTAGAAAAACCCAGGTATGCGCCGGCATTTTAATAACCGCCAGACGAGGAGACGAGGAGAAGACTAAACATAACCTGGAGGGGAAAACCTTTGTAACACTGTACCGAACCAAAATACTTAGGAATCAAGTTGGACCGTACGTTGACTTAACACATCGTTCAATAAGTCCCGAGACTAACAACGAAAACAACATTTTTTTTTTCAAAAATCATTTTTATTCATCAATATAATCTCCTTTTAGAGTGATACAATCTTTCCAACGCCTTTCCAACATTTCTATACCATGTTTATAGAAGGATTTATCCTTTGCTTCAAAATAGGCTTCAGCTTCGGCAATGACCTCCTCATTCGAGCCAAATTTTTTTCCCTGGAGCATTTTTTTGAGATCAGCAAAGAGCCAGTAGTCGCTGGGGGCTAAATCTGGCGAATACGGGGAGTGGGGAAGCAAATCAAAGCCCAACTCGTAGATTTTTGCCATTGTTTTCATGGACTTGTGGCATGGTGCATTGTCTTGCTGAAAAAGGATTTTTTTCTTCTTCATGTGCGGTCGTTTTGCTACGATCTCCTCCTTCAAACGTACCAACAAGTCAATATAATAATCACTGTTGATCGATTTACCTTTTTCCAGGTAGTCAATGAAAATGACGCCATGTGTATCCCAAAAAACAGACGCCATGACTTTGCCAGCAGATTGCTGCGTTTTTGGACGCTTTGGGCGGCTTTCGCCAGCCATGCGCCACTCAGATGATTGCCGATTCGACTCCGGAGTGAAATGATGTATCCATGTTTCATCCATGGTCACGTATCGACGCAGGAAATCCTTTTTATTGCGAGTAAATAGCGATAAACAGCTCTCTGAATCGTCGATTCGTTGCTGTTTTTGTTCCATTGAAAGCAATCGCGGCACCCACTTGGAAAAAACCTTTTTCATGCTCAATTTTTCATGAAGGATTGTAAATACGCTTCCAGATGATATCTGTGTCATTTCTGCAATCTCACGGACCTTTACTTTGCGATTTTTCATTACGATTTTGAATACTTCACTCACATTTTCCGGTGTAACGGCTTCCAAAGGCCTACCCGAACGTTCCGCATCGTTTGTGTCCGTACGACCACGGTTAAACTCAGCATACCAACGACAAATCGTTGATTTGGATGGAGAGGAGTCCGGGTAACGTTTCTCAAGCCATTGCTGGGCTTCTACGGTGTTTTTACCCATTAAAAAACAATGTTTTATCAACACGCGAAACTCGCTTTGTTCCATTTTTCAAACAAATTACAAAGTGACTTTACTCTAACCTCGATAACTCTGCTATTTGTGGTCCAATCGACGTGAAATTTTTACACGTTTCATGTGAAGGTTCGCACTCTAGGGAAACGTGGCTAGTTTGGTACTACTAGCACCATCTCTGGGTTAGTCTCGGGACTTATTGAACGATGTGTTATAAGACCCACCAAGGCAAGAAAATCATCTAGGAATAATATAATTCGCAAACTGATTGGTACCACTTGGGGAGTTCAACCAAGTGTGCTCCAAATCTCTGCTTTGGCCTTATGTCTCGCAACTCAGCTCCAGTATGGGGTCGCTCTGCACACAACCATACTGGAGAAACGCCATTTTATTTTACCTGTGATGCAGACAAGGAAAGTAAGTATCATCATACCAGCTTTCCTGAAGGAAACGCGCAGTACTTCAATGACTAACTTACTCGCGAGATAGGCCACAGGCACTTCTGTGAAAAAAAATTTATTTTATTCAAAATAAATATTACTAGTAGTAACATTTAAAAATGTTTCGAGCTTTTTCTTGTAGCTTATGATTTAAAAAGCCTAGTGCGAAGTCAAGAAGGTTATACCGTTGATTTGTATCGTAAGTTGTCGGAAAGTTCACCCACATGAAAACTGTCGCAAAGTAATTTTATATTTAAAAAGTAGAGAACTACAATTACACCAATGTAGTTTGAAGACGCCATAAATAGAACAATATTTCTATTATTGTCCATCAACTTTCTTTTTATCTTGCTTTAATACCTTAATAGTACATAATACGAATAAAACCAACACAAAACATTTATAATTCCTTTTTTAATATTTTAAAACGAAAGAAACTTTTTAACTTATTTAATGCATTATAAATGAATTTTCTGATATATTTTCGAGATGATACATCCATCCTGTCTATCAAAAGAGCTGAGGAACAGCGCAAAACACAAAAGTGATAGAACTTCTCAAGGAAAAAGTAAACTTAAAGTGACGCCATCAAGAAATCCTCTCTAAAATGTGTCGATTGAAAAACATTATTCTTCAAATCAAAGCCGTCCAGACAGAATAAACATCCCGTCAGTATTTCCTTCACGTCAATTCGGTGTATGTACACATTCAAGATAAAAACGGAGAGAGATCTCCCAAAAAATATTTTTTTAAGGTTCCTTTTTGCGCCTCAACAGAGTTTGGAGTCTCATATTAGAGCAACAAACCAAGGAACATCGTAGATTAAGCCTCATAATGGTTATAATTAGCTAGTACAGCAGAAACTATTCGATAACAACAAACCCGCGGATTTATCTACACCTCAACATTTCCCGCATACAAGAACCAATTTTCCCTACAAACAACAAGGCTATATCTTTTAATTGCGATTATAAAGTTTGGTCTAAGCAGTAGCAGAACAAGTCGGAACGTTGCGGAACGAAAGGACGAGGCGCTGTTCTGGTGGAAGAAGAGGGCTACAGATTCTTATTATCATCATTATTATTACTACTATTATAATCCTGTAAAGGATTTCTAAACATTTGTTTAGTTTATATTACTAATAGCTAAACAGTATGTGCTCCTGGCTTTGTTCATGTGTACAGATACTTCAATTGAGCTTGAAAATCAATTATGTGTACTTCAAACAGTGGTAGTAAATAGATATGCACATATACAAGCAGAGCGATCAATAAGTTGTCTCAAAGCAAGCCATGAAAAGCTATTCTGTGTGCAATAACGTGCCATTTAATTGTTTCTGTTTTTCGAATACAATCGACGGGCGGTCGGTATTAAAGACAGAATTTATAGGGATTTGAATACGTGCTATGTTACAGAGCAGTGTTTTTCATTTAAAAAGTTTTTTATAAGAACAAACACCAGTCGCAAAGAAACTCGATTATTATCTGTATTATAATGATTATAGAAGAGAAACCACGTACATTCTTTCTTTGGAATGCGTAGTTTTGGTTTTAAATAAATTCACAACTTCATCAACAATGCTCAACTTCCATCATCCATCAGTTTATCATTTAACATGATTAAATAATGAGATGTTTTCTAGTCCATTACGTTACATCGCTAGTTCGATGCATTCTTAACTATATAATTAATAATTCAGATACTTGATGTACTCTTCTGAAAAATATTACAGCATTACTGTTCTTGAGTTATTCTTATTAAACTTTTAAGTTTGTTTGTGATTATTGTGATAATTCTAATTCAACTCGGAACTCTTTGTAGCACAAATGGATCTTTTAAAAATACATCTGTCCAAAAATTCTTTTACTGTAAACAAACGTGGTTAGAATTTGATTTATTGTTTTCCGATATTTAAAAGTGCCGGCATAGATGAGCTTTTTTGATCTCGTCTGGTAGAGCTTCCCTATTACAACGCCTGTTCGACTCGTGTTAACCTAAGAGGCCGATCAGTACATTTTTTAGCAACATCAGATGTGGATGTTGTGCTGAAATTTAGACATTGAAGCCCATATAGATATTTGCTTTAGATATAAAGGGTTTTTCCAATAAGAGGTGTTATTTTGAATAGCCCGCTATTTCGGTAGATGTCACTTTTGAAGCTATCATTTTTTGACATTTGACAAGTAGAAACTACGCCATTAATAAATATGGAACGATACACGCTTCAACAACGCATTGAAATTATTAAAATTCACTATCAAAATGGTGAAAATTTGGCAGAGACGGTTCGTAAAACTCGAACATTTTTGGGTCACCGTGAAGCACCTTGTCGGACCGCAATACAGAAATTGGTGAAAAAATTCGAGCTCTTGGGACAAGTTAGTGATGTGAAGAATAAAACCCGTGCACGTCGCTCAAGAACAGCCGAGAATATTGCTGTTGTAGCCGAAAGTGTTAAAGAAAACCCAGGTTTGTCCATTCCTCGTCGTTCTTTGGAATTAGCCATTTCACAAACGTCATTACACCGTATCTTGCATAAAGATTTGGGTCTTAAGGCTTATAAAGTCCAGTTAACACAAGAACTCAAGCCGGCCGATCATCAACAACGTCGTGTCTTTGCCGATTGGGTCGTTGAAATGCAGGAAAATGATCCAGAATTCCATCGAAAAATCATCTTGAGTGATGAGGCCCATTTCCACCTCGGTGGCTTCGTCAACAAGCAAAATTGTCGGATCTGGGGCTCAGAAAATCCAAGAGTTATTGTTGAAAAGTCTCTCTATCCTCAACGTGTGACTGTTTGGTGCGGTTTATGGTCCGGCGGAGTCATTGGACCTTACTTTTTCGAAAATGAGGCTGGAGCAACAGTTACGGTGACTGGATTGCGCTATCGAGAGATGATTAACGATTTTTTATGGCCGGAATTGGATGGTATTGATCTGGACAACGTTTACTTTCAACAAGACGGCGCTACGTGCCACACAAGCAACGAAACCATTGATCTTTTACGGAAAAAGTTTCCGGACCGTGTTATCTCTCGAAGAGGTGATCACAATTGGCCACCGAGATCTTGTGATTTAACACCTTGCGACTTCTTTCTTTGGAGCCACGTGAAAGAGAAGGTCTACGCCAACAGCCCAGCGTCGATTCAAGACCTCAAAGATGGAATGCGTGAGGCTATCGAGGACATAGGGCAGCCACTTTGCGATTTGGTTATGGAAAATTTCATGAAAAGGATATTGTCCTGTAAGCGTGGTCGTGGTGGTCATTTGCCTGATGTTATTTTCCACTATTAACGGCATACCTTCCTCTTTATAATGAAATAAACATCCGATCATTTATATTAAAAAATGGCACTTTTCTTTGAATATCAAAATAACACCTCTTATTGGAAAACCCTTTAGTTAAACAATTACAAATCCGTTCATGTTGCATGTCTTGGTTTCTTAAAGTTGTTTTGAGTTTAATTTTAAAGTTTTATTCAGTTGCAAAAGCAATTTAGTTTTTGCAAAGGCACTGATTCTTCTTTTACTGTCCGTCGTTTGCTTTGCGTGAGACAGCTATTTATGTTGAATTATCCCCTAAGTTTAGAATACAAGGATGTTTTGCAGTTTTGCTTTAACAACGCTACAATTCGATTTTGGTTGTTCTTTTAATAATTAATTCTTATTCATTTATAATGCTCTTGGAGGTTTTTGCCTCTACATTTACTAAATTTCCACTATTGTGTAGATAATTCGTTTACTTGTAAACAAACGAATTTGTTCGGCTGTGCCTAGTTATCCCAGCAATGGTTTTAAGGCTGTCAAGAAGAGGGCTTGCATTCAAAATGTCACCAACTAGAAAATTCCATTGGCCAACCCACAGTATACTGGATCCCAGGGTAATGAAATGCGCCTCGAATCATCAAACTCAGCAACGATCCCAAAAGCAGTGCTTTCGGCTCACCCAGCCAAACCAGCAGCAGAAATCAGCCTCCAAAAGAGGAAACAGCAACCAGCAGCATTCAGCATCCAATTCTAGTAGCAACTCAAGAATTGCAGAATTGCCAAAACTCTCTCTCTTAAGTCAAACCTCAATTCCTTTGAAAGACGTTTTTGTTTTATTTCAACAATAAACAAAAAGAAATCTAACAAATGTAAGAGTTTATGTTTTTTAAATTTAAATTCGGCGCGAAAGGTAGAGAGAGGGAAAGAGATGTGGAATGATGGGAAGATAAACGATGAGTGTGGTTGTGTAAAAAACGAAGGGAGAACAAATAAAGATTTATGTAAAAAATACCGTTGTTGTTATTTTAAGAGAAGAAAGGTCAGCCTACAACCTCAGGTGTGGGGTAAAGACGGGGTAAAACAGGTGTAAACACGGTAAAGAACGAAATTAATGTGAATGTGCGTCGTTTTAAGCGGTGGTAGTGCAAGTAAAGGTTAACCACCAGAACATGACTGTTTTACGGCGTAGTGTTATCGTATTATGTGTTTGTGCTTTATGTCATGATTATGGAATACAATAAGAGCATTGTGGCACAGGACTTTGAGGACTAAATACAGAAGTGAATAATGATAATACAGAAGAAGCGGCGGGTTAAACCGAAGAAACCTCAAGGACTTCAGAAATGGACAGTAATGTAAATCAATTTATGCAAACTATACAAGCGTTAGTTTCTCAAAACACAGAAATGCTCCGGATGCTTCAAATAAATCAAACACAACAGCCAAGTAATAATGACGTAAAGAATTTTAGTATAATGCCTGATCTGTCAAAAACGATAGAGCAGTTCGATGGGGAAA
>VTPC01083661.1:0-12824 GCA_011009095.1 Ignelater luminosus | reverse complement strand
TTGCAATATTTATATTTATGGGATATCAATTTTCTATCTTTAGCCAAGATTGCGAAAGCTAACACCACTATTGTACCAAAGTGAAACACACAGGTATATTTTCAAGATTGATCAAAATAAAGAAATGTGCATTTACTTAGGTGTAGGTACTATTGGAAAAATAAAATCTAGAACGACAGTTTTTTCTAGTTTTACGTCGCACTTTCTGCAGTGGTCTGCGAAAAAAGTCGTTACAGTCATTCTAAATGTTGTTTCTTTAATAATGTACCTGTTTATTAAACGCACATTTGTGTATGAAATTACTCGACCTACTTAATCTTATTTTGTAATTATTTTTATATAATTAATAATATACAGTGTGTCCGAAAAGTATGGAATATCCTATATATCTCATTAAATATGCATTTTATGGAAAACGTTTTCCTATAAAAGTTGTTTAGTGTTTAGTTTTACATTACAGGGCAATACAAAATAACTACTTTTTAAAAAACAAAAGCGCAACGATGAATGTTTCAATTTTTTTTGATGGGAAGGTATCTCTTTATTGTACTCATTTGATAGATAATCTTTTTCTCTTTTCGGTGATGTAAAACTTTGATACACTTGCATAAGTAAATTTTGATTAAAACGCAGAAAATTGTTTGAATAACGCTTAAAAGTTTATTTAATCATCTGTTACCTTTCCAGACGCGATCTTTTAAATTTTCAATATCATCTAGTCACATTATGGTCGGTGTGATACACTTTTGTTTGTTGCAACAATTGAATGAGTCGTAGAAATGTCAGTTAATAACAGAACTGAATCGAAAAGTTATTTGTTTAATTAATTTAAGCATTTTGATTAACGTGAGGATAACAAAGTTACAAAAATACGATTTGCTATGGATCATTTATCAGAAAAACATCGTATCGAAATTTTAATGATGCTGCGATATGGAGACAGAAGGAAGGAGGAAGTTTGCAATTTGTTCAATAACGTGCACCCCGAATACCAAAATTTTGCATAAATTTCATGAGACCGGTTCTGTCAAAGATCGTCCAAAAACGGGCAGACGTAAAGCTCTAAATAATGAACAACGTGAGAATATAATGTTGGCTGTCGTGGAAAATCCACATGTTTCTGTTCGACAAATTGCTCATGAACATACTTTGAAGAAAATCCACTGCACACGAAGTTCTAAGAAAAGAGAAGTGGCATCCGTATAAACCTTGTATAGTTCAAGAATTTAGAGGATGGTTTAGATCGAAGATTGCAATTTTGCGAAAAAATAACGCATAGGCTTCAGGAAAATGCAAATTTTCATAAAAATATCCTCTTTACTGACGAGGCAACGTTTTGTTTGAATGGTACCTTTAACAAACAAAAAACGCGCTACTGGTCTTTGCTAAATCCTGGCTGGTATGTAAAAGGGCGCACCCAATATCAGGAGAAAGTCAATGTCTGGGCAGGAATTATTGGAACCTAAATTTTGGGACCTTTTTTATTGAACATAATTTAACAGCGGATGCTTACCTAGATTTTTTAAGATTTGACTTAGTTCCTGCTTTAGCTGTTCTATTTCCTAATGAACTAGATCCAGATGTACCCCATACCAAAATATGGTTGCAACAAGACCGGGTTTCTCCTAATTTCGGAATTAATGTCCGACAGTTTCTTGATAACACTTTCCCTTATTGATGGATGGGCAGAAGAGGTGCAGTAGAATGGCCAGCTCGCTCGCCGGATTTAAGTCCACTTGATTTTTTTCTGTGGGGCCATCTCAAAAATAAGATATATGTCGATATGCTTGAAGATATTGAAACTCTAAAAGACCGTATTAGAACAGAGATTACAGCTATCACACCAGAAACGATTCAAAATGCAGTAAACGAATTTGAAAGACGACTTTATCATTGCCAAGCTGTAAATGGTGCACACTTTGAACACCTTCTATGAACTGTAGAGTGTAGTTATACAAAATTTCCAATTCGTAACAGATAAATATTGAAATAAACTTTCAAACCATTTTTTGCGTTTTAATCAAAATTTACTTATGCAAGTGTATCAAAGTTTTACATCATTGAAAAGAGAAAAAACATTCTCTATTAAATGAGTACAATAAAGGAATACCTTCCCATTAGAAAAAAAATTGAAGCATTATTTGTTGCGGTTTTGTTTTTTAAAAAAAATAGTTATTTGGTATTGCCCTGCAATGTAAAACTAAACAACTTTTATAGGAAACATTTTTCCATAGAATGCATATTTACTGAGATATATAGATATTCCATACTTTTCGGACACACTGTATGCGTGAAGAAAAGTTTACCATTACATCTGCATCAGCAAACAGGATCAATATTATTCATAACATTTCAATTTCCTACCGAACCGTGTAAAATCGTGAGCAGTCGTGTGCAGTAATGTGACACAATATATGCGAATCTGGACGGAATTGTTTAATGCGCATAACCGACTTCGCGGTATAACGGGTGTAAACATTGTGCAACTTTATCAGCTGGATGTTCTGTGTTTATCAGTGTATATCTTGCAAATTTGTTATTCATTTTGCCCTCCGCCCTCAGCATCGTATTCGGTAAGTAATTTTCTATCTGTTAATTTCAAGAACTCCTCTCAAAGTCGTTACTTTAAGTTAGTGTAGCTATAGTAAAAAATTTAGAAATGTTTTAACGAACAGCGTTTCTTCCTACTAGAAATAATAATGGACCCAAGTGGGATTTATATAAAAACACCAAGATGCCCATTTAACAGCTACGCCCATCACCCACTGTGCGATCTTAATATTGTAAGACTTGTTAACATTGCCCCCTGTTCGTGGTATGTTAGTCAGTCTGATCATGTATGCCTAGCAAAGCACACGCCAATTACAAGTGTTACAATTAAAACCATCATCTGCAATGTTGGTTTTATTTAAAAATTAGTCTTCCAATTTCTACAGCAGTCCACATGGTTTAAATAACAACAACATCAAATGGTCCTTCGAGCAAAATAATTTTTAAACAAAAAACGAAATACAAGTAAATGTGTAGTGATCCGGTCAAATATACACGTCATTACGCATTATTATCAAACAGGCAATTCGGTCTGGATTTCAAAAACAAATAAAATTCGTAAAATGAAAAATACACAAATAATAAATAAAGTGATTTAAACAATTAGATTATTCAAGACTTGAAAAGCAGCTTGAAACCATCAATACGAAATCTACGGAAAATCATTTATCATAAGCAGCACGCATATTCAGGCAAGTTGAGTCAGAAATCGCAAGAACGAAAGCACCGATCAAGTCAAGGCTGTCTGATGACGACTGCGTATGGCGTCAAAGTAGGTTTATTCCTTATTGCCTCGTAAATGTTCTTGTAGAACCGCTTTATTTGTGTTAAATTGCAAATATAAATTTATAATTCAAGTTCATGATGAGCGAATTTCCATATGTGATTTCGTCATTAGTTAATTACAACAAAAGCGGCGGTAGAAGTTAAGGAAAAATCCCAATTAAAAGAACTAATTTTTCGCAGAAACCAAGTAAATGCACAACTAGAGCGTTTTTCTGAATATGTTTACAATAACCCAGAACTTAATATAACTGAATTAAAAATTCATCTTAACAAAATTGAAGGTATCTGGGAAGAATTTGACATAACGCAATCAAAAACTGAAACTTTAGATATTATGCAAGCAAGCCACCGCAATTCGTTTGAAGACAATTATTTTGCCATGATCGCCACAGCTCAAACATTATTGGAGGAAAGCGATCAGACAAAGACACAAAATATTGCAAATTGTCAACCTATTTCGGCACAGTTGACAACAAGTAACAGTAATGTGATTGCTAATCTTCAATCTATTAGTTTACCGCAATTTAGCGGATCTTACGAGGGTTGGTTACAATTCTTTGAAATTTTTAAATCGTTAGTACACGAAAATAATAACTTGAATAAAATTTAAAAATTCTACTACGGTGTAATGGGAGCTTCTAAAAACATCACATAGAAGTAATTCAACTCAAAATTCTTTTATTTTGTACGAAAACGATAAAAGTGGTCAAATCTAGGTGTACTTCTTGTATTTCAGGTTATGGCAAAATGAAACCAGAATACCTTTTTTTTTGTTTTTTTTATTTACAAAGTAGATAAGGTTAGTTTTAAGTAAGAAACAAAAAAGGAAAATATACAAATTGGTCCGCTGTAGTGAGGTAGTAGAAAAAATACAAAGAAAGGGGGTCGAAGAGAGCTCGCAAAAGGAAAAGAAAGAGGGACGCTACAGGGCCACGACGTGCTATAGCTGGCCGGTTCCCGTAGTTTTCGAAGTTTGTGAAAGATAAAAAAGACAATATACGAGTGTAAATTAATAACTGGTGGTGAAAGAATATAAAGTGTAAAGATAGAAGAGTACGAACTATATAAAAAGATTGAAGACATCGAAGCTGAAGTAAGAGAAAGGGCCTAGTGTAAAGTAAAACTTACTTTCTTTCCTATTACGGCCGAAGAGCTATCCCTGGGCGATTCTACGAAGGTCGTCACACCCTGCTACAGCGAATAACGCTACCGTAATACAGGAACATCGTCAATAAGAGGAAGCCACGTGACCACGAAATTTACTGTTGGTTAGGCAACACATCTTGCACTGTTGGCAGCTCTGTTGTAATAAAGAATTATGTAGTTTTCCAGTGGCGTAGTATTGGATATATGATGAAACTACTTAGAAACTTAAATATTTAAAGATAATTATATATAAAATTGGAAAATTAAAAAGTGACAATATATTGAAGATATTTTTAAAAACAAGAATTAGATAAGGCCCAAACAATGCTGATGTAGCTGTTTAACAAGAGCTATTAAGTTATTTTTCCAATTTTATTAAATTAACTGTCCACTATGAAGAATTTTTCATAAAAAGATAATTATGCAGGTAGGGTAAACGCACCAATACCTGGTCATTTAGACAATATTTGAAGTTCAAACTCATTTAAATTTAAAACTAAATATTTATTAATGAATTTTTCTGTATAGTTATGCATGCATAAATGATATACATACTCAATCATTAAGAGTCATTAAATGTTTAATTTTATATTTAAAAAAAAACCATTTATCAAAATCGGCACTTTGGCAGCCGTCTTAACACAATCGTGTTCTGGGAATAATTAAAGATTAATAATTGACGTGTAATTTTCATTTTCTGAAATTAATGTAATATAATACTTAGAAGTAGGTATGCTAGATAACAGAACTAAAATCGCAATTATTTCAGCTGCCATAATTTATTTATAAAAATATAATTCATTAGGTAGCAGGTACTAGAATTTAATTAAAAATAATGGCTTACATTTATCCTAAATTTTACAATTTCATTTAGTTATTTTACATTTTATTGCAATTTATGTACAAATTACATAAATGGTTCGATATGGCCACCCTGTTTCTCTAAATATAACCAAACTCTATTTTTGATACTATTGAAAACTGAAACTAAGGCTTCTGGTGATATATTATTAATTTCATTTTGCATGGCCTCTTTTAATTCGTCAATATTCTGTGGACGGTGCCTGTAAACATTATTCTTCAAATGCCCAAATAGAAAAAAATCTAATGGTGTGAGATCGGGAGACCGAGGGGGCCATCGTCTACAACTAACCACTCGGTCATCAAAGAACTCTTCCAAATAACGAATAGTGGTGCGTGACGTATGTGATGATCCACCATCTTGCTGGAAGTAGCCCTCTTGGATTTCATCATCCAATAGTTGTTCGATAAAAGGTGTTAAAATATTATCTCGGTATCTTTCTCCACTGATTGTGTCATTAAAAAACAATGGACCATAGATCCTGCGTCTTGACATCGCAACCCATACACCAACCTTCTGGAGATGCAAACTTGTTTCTTCATAACTGTTAGAATTAATTATTAAGATGATTAGACCAGAGCAGAATAAAGTAAAATCAAATATATTTAGTTTTAATATGCTTTTAATCGAGCACAAAATAACACACACGACACAGTTTTATATTATGTCAAATAATTGTTTTACATACTGTTACCCACTAGATAATTATAAATTTTCTCAACACTCCCCTAAATTTATAATTATTCATTTGAGTGAACAATAAACACAATATTGTTAACGTTTTACAAAAAAATCAAAAAGGAATTATACACTATACATAAATCAAAGAAGTATTATGCGATTCAACAGGAGTTTCAAAATCATCAAAAAAAAAACAAACATTAAAATTACAATTCTATAATGCTCATAATTTTATTTACATTTGCTTCAAAATGACTCGGATTAGGTTTAGTAAAAATATCTGCTATTTGCATTTCAGAAGGACAATATTTTACATTAATATTCTTTTCATTTAGATTTTCAGTTACAAACTTAAATCTTGTATCTATATGTTTTGACCTTTTAAAACTGCTATTATTTTTGAGCAATTTAATCGCACTTTGGTTATCAATATTCAAATTCACTAGAACAATTTTATTTGTTAATTCTCTGAACAAAGCTTTCAAAAACAACACTTCCTTTACACACTCACTTGCTGCAATGAACTTACTTTCAGCAGTACTCAGTGACACTAATGGTTGCTGTCGTGTTGCCCATGAAACAGGTCCCCCTCCAAACATCGTCAGGTAGCCAGATGTGCTCCTTCGGGTTTCTGGATCGTTTGCATAATCCGTATCACTGTACGCTTCAATGGTGAAAGAGTAATGGTTGACATGATACTTTATTCCCATACTTTTAGTGCCTTGCAGATATCTGAATATTCTTTTTAGTTTCTGAACATCCAGCTCTGTGGGTTTGCTCATATTGCGTGAGACAATATTGACAGCATAAGCAATATCAGGTCTAGATCTGTTAGCCAGGTACAAGAGGCTGCCAACTGCTTCTCTTACTGGGAATCTAACCTCGCTTGTTTTGATCTCTTCTTTTCCATTTTCTATTACTGAAGGTGTTTTGACAGGTTTGAAGAATTCCATGTTGTACTGTTTAAGATTTTAGTAGTGTAATTTGTTTGATGTAAAATAACAGAGTCCTTGTCCTTTAATATCTGAAATCCTACAAAATTTTCTGGTTTGTCCATTTTCTTGATTTCAAATTCTGATTGCAGTTTATTTAAAAGATCATTAGCTTTATCTTCAGAATCAGAAATGACCAATCCATCATCGACCCATATAGCTAAAAATAGATCACTTGTTAAATTTTTGAACACTGATTTATCTGTTATCAATTGATTTAACCCATTTTTCTTTAAGAAATCAACTAGTCTTTTATTCCACTGGAATGGTGTCTGTTTGAGCCCATACAATAATTTTTTTAATTTACAGACACATCCAAGTTTTTCCTCGTATCCTTCTGGTAATGAAATATAAAGACCTTCTTCTAAATTCCCATATAAAAAAGCCGTTTTAATGTCAAACTGTTTCATTATCATTTTCTTGGATGCAGCATAAGCTATTAAAAGTCTAAGAGTACTCACAGAGACTACTGGACTGAACGTTTCGTCGTAGTCTTCTTCTTTCTGTTCACATCTTCTTACAACGAGTCTGGCTTTGTGGTCACCATTTTCCTTTATTTTAAAGATCCATCTGCTTGACAACAGCTTAGTTTTAACAAGATCTTTTTTAACAAATTCAAAAACTTCATTCTTCTCAAGAGATTGTTTTTCTTCATTGATTGCTTTTATCCACGCTTCTTTTTCTCTTCCTTCAATTGCTTCCTTAAAGCAAAGCCTTTATTGAACTTTTGTTCTTGGGCAAAATTGAGTTGATAGTCTGAGAGCTTGATGGGTGGTTTTATGGTGGATCGTTCCCTCAGAACTCTTTCATTTAAAACTGGTAGTTCCATGTGGCCGATTTCCCTGTTCTGGTCGAGCTCTTTTTGTAGTTTCTTTTCTTCTTGGATTTCCGGTTCATTAATAACTTGATTTTCTTCCTCATGTGGATCTTGAGTGTCAACGTCAGAATCGCTGTCTGAAAATAAATTTTCATCATACAGGTATACTACGTGTTCAGGTTCTGTAGAACACGGAGTTTCTTTTTCTTCTACCTTATGAGGTCTAAATATTACATTTCTTGCTATTTCTATACAGTTGGTGCTTGGATAGTAAATTTTGTAACCATTTTTATCTTCTTCGTAACCTACAAAAATACACTTTTTACTCTTGGAATCCCATTTTCTTCTTAATTGTTTAGGTATGTGTACAAAAGCATCTGAACCAAAAATCTCAAGTCCAGAAAGATCTGGTTTAATACCATACCACATTTCAAAAGGAGTTTTATTAGCTGTATAGCTAGTACTGCTCCTGTTGAGGACATAGACGGCTGTGTTCACCGCTTCTGCCCACAACCTTTTGTCAAGGTTTTTAGACATTATCATACTTCGAGCTGATTGAACGATTGTACGATTTTCTCTCTCTATTTGTCCTGCCTGTTCAGGGCAATAGCTTACGGTTGTTTGGTGTCGAATTCCATAGGTTTTTAATAACTCTCCTACCTCTTTACTTTTGAATTCTGTCCCGTTATCAGATCTGAAAACTTTCACTGTTTTATTTGTTTGGTTTTGAGCTACAGCAAAAAATTCTTTTAGTTTTTCAGCAGTTTCACTTTTGTGCTTCAAAAAATAGACAATCCTAAATTTACTGTAGTGATCTTTTAAAAGCAGAAAGTATTTTGAGCCTCCAACGCTTGGGACTTCCATAGGCCCACAAAGGTCTGCGCTTATTGTATTACATAGTTCATTGACCTCTGTTGTACTAATTCTGAATGGTTGTCTGCATTGTTTTCCTTGCAAACAATATTCGCAAAAGGCATTTTTATCATCTTTAAATTCAATATTTAATGATTTTAATAAGGATCTCACATGTTGGAAATTCTGATGAGCAAGACGCTCATGCCAATCTTGAATGGATCGAATTCCACTTGCATAACCAGCTAATAAATTATTTTCTTCACAATTTTCACGAGTATCTACTTTCATATTTATGACGAAAAGATTTTTGTTCTTAATTGCCTCAACATAAAGCTTGTCATTCTTTTTAAGATAGATGATGTCTTCCTCACCTTGTACTGAATATCCTTTTTCCATACACACACCTAGTGAAAACAGATTTAGGCGTAGTTCAGGCACATACAGGACATTTTTTAGCACACTTTCGATTATTTCACCTTTGACAGTTACAATCACCTGTATATCACCTATACCTTTAGCCTCAAGTAGCCCGCCATTTCCAATTTTAACTAAGTTATTGCTTGAAGTGTACGGTGTATACTGTGAAAAGTATTTTATATGTGATGTCATGTGACTATTACATCCTGAATCCAGGTACCATTTTTCTTCAGTTTCAGTATCAGATAAGTTTTCATTAAACATTGTCATACCTATTAATGCATTTCTATGAGGTGCTTTAGTCGTCTGTTGTGGGAACATTGGCGTTTGTGCAAACTTACTGTTTTTATTTGAGTGATTTCTTTTATAAGTAGAATATGAATTAGACGATTTATTATAATTAGTATTATTGTTTTTGTTGCGGAAGAACCAATTTTCTGATTTATGATTGTCTTTCCGACAAATGACACAAAATTCTTTTCTGGCGTACAGAGCCATATTACCGCTATTATTTTGATTTTGTTTTCGTTCGAGCATTCGCTTTTCCTCGGTCATTAGCCTGGATGTTAAATTATTTAGATTTTGATTAGCAGAAGGGACACTCTCCCATGCTGATACAAAATGTTGAAAGCGTCTTGGCAGTGAAATAATTATTCTTGCCATTACCATGGCTTCAGAGATGCACTCCCCTGCTTCCTTTATTTTATTAACTAAAGTAGTCAAGTTTGATATATGCGTTGCTATATCTTTCGATTCATCATATTTAAATGAAAAGAACTGACCTTGGAGAATTTGCAGTGACATTTCTGTGCTTTGTTCATATATAGATGTTAATTTTACCCACATTTCACTTGCTTTGTTGCACGTCATTACATGTACCAACAGTGCTTCATCCATTCGTGTGGTTATTATTTGCTGTGCATGACTGTCTTTCTTTTTCCACCTTTTGTGTATTTTGTGATCTTCATCTTCTTCTGGTTCGGTGTCTTGAATTATCGTCTCCCATACCTCAGCAGCCGATGAAACAATTTTAATATGAAATTTCCACGTATTTCAATTTTCTGCACCTTTAAGAAGAACGAGATTAGTTTGTTTAGCCATTGCAGTTTTATTAATTTTAATTTTTAACTTTTATTTTAATTTTAATGAGCAACAAACATAATCTCGCAAAATTGAAAAACGAGTTTTAATTGTTTTTAATTTTTAACACCTCCGAACCACTTTTATAATTTTCTTTAAAGTTTATAACAACCATGGATCTGCTATCATGTTAGAATTAATTATTAAGATGATTAGACCAGAGCAGAATAAAGTAAAATCAAATATATTTAGTTTTAATATGCTTTTAATCGAGCACAAAATAACACACACGACACAGTTTTATATTATGTCAAATAATTGTTTTACATACTGTTACCCACTAGATAATTATAAATTTTCTCAACAATAACTGTGGGGATTTTCTGTGGCCTAGGTTCTGTAATTTTGGCTATTCACATAGCCCTACAAATGAAACCATGCTTCATCTGACATAAATGTAATATTTAATATGTCATTGTTGTTCAAGTGTTGCATAAACCACTGACAGTATTGAACTCGTAATTGATGATCATTATTGGGATGCATTCGTAGCTTCTTTTTTGATGCAACTTGGCAACTTCCATATGAAAGTCATGCGGAAAAAGTTGTTGGTTAGATTATGGTTTAAAATACTTTAAATTGTTTAATGAATGTAAATAATTCAGAAATAAATAGCAGTGCCAGTTTTTTTATTTAAGTTTGCTAATAAAACAATTGAATTACTACAAGTGATAAATTCAAAATAATTAATAATTTAAAACACGAATGAAGCAAAACATATTATTTGTTTAATGCAAATAGATTCCTACCTGTTTCAGTGGCTAAGCGTTTAATGGATTTATGGGGACTACGATTCATTCGCATTTGCATGTCCTCGAGAACTTCATCGGTTAATACGGTTGGTCTACCAGACGATTTGCCTTTGCAGATGCAATGTTTTTCTTCAAACCGCTTAAGTATATCATGTCTACGACGTACAAATGCATCGTAGTGGACTTGCACTTCAGGAGAAGCTTGTTCAAATTGTTGGATACAAGATTGTAAGGAAAAGGTCCATGAACCATCTGCATTCTGTGTTCCATTTCGCTGGTGAGCTATTAAAATAAATTTATCTTGTTTGCTTGTAAAAGTCGTCGCAGAAACGTAACCTTCCAAACTGAAATAATTATGCAGTTTTAAAATTTATTATCACACTTTGAATGCGTTAAATTTAACTTACCTCGATTAACTCACAAAAAACAGATTTAGTCTTGAAAAAGACTGATTTTTAAATAGAACAAAATAAACTGTAGAAAACGCAAAACAGAGACCAAGAAACCACGGAACTTACGCACGCCGATGTAATTGTAGGTTAGAAATGTACTCGTGAGGTAGTCTAGCCAACGTTGAAAGGTAAAATTTTGCGCTACTTTTAAATTAGTGGTCACGTGGCTTCCTCCTATTGATGATGTCCCTGTACTTTGTCAAACAATTTAATGTAATGAAAATTAAAATATTTTTTTATAAAATTCCTTTTGACACTTAATTAACTAAGTTAGAGTAGTATTAAGTAATGTGATTTAAGTGTAAGGGTATTCTGGCGTGATTATATAATTTAATTGAATTAGGTAGTGTTGAAATAGATTGAATTACTTGATTTTATTACATGCTTTAGGTTTATCTTAGATTTGACGACTGACCTAAACGAAATCATAAATATTTGTATACATTTTTGTTTGTTTTTTTTTTTGAGTACGTGAGATGCTCGATAAGGTTAAACGACTAAAGCAGTTTAAATAAGAGAAATTCCAAATACTTATCATCATCGAAGTAGAAAATATAAATGAATAGATATATTTCTAAATTTAAAGTTTATTTTTCTTGTATGGGTATATTCCTTAATATCATTTCCAACCCTCTTATAGCAGATTAAGTACCGAGCAATTAAAGGTAGGTAAACCCACTCCACTTAGAAGCTACGCCGGTGCCAAAAGAAGAAACCAACCATTACAGCGGTGAAGCCACGCAAGTCTTACATTCGTTGGAAATTTGCGAAACGAACTACGATATTGCGATAGGTTTATTAAAAGAACGCTATGAAAACAAGCGTATTTTGATACATAACCATGTTAAAAACCTCTTTGATATACCCGCAGTACCAAAACAATCCCACCAAACGTTACGAAAGCTTACCGATAACTTCGCAAAGAATTACCGTGCGTTAAAAAGTCTTGGTGAACCGGTAGAGCATTGGGATACAATGCTTATATATATTTAATTGCGAATAAATTAGATTCTCATACCAGGGCGAATGGGAAAGATCAATTAAAAAGGATCTTCCTAAATTGGGCGATTTGTTGAATTTTGTAAAAAACAAGTGTCAGATTTTGGAAACTTTGGATAGTAAAATTTCTGATAAAATATTACATAAAAGTCCTAAGAAAAGTAGTACTGATAAACAAGTAGTTCACATTGTAACAGGGAATTCAAGAAATACTTTCAGTTGCTCATTTTGCAAGCAAAACACCCACCACACGTACAAATGTCAAAGATTACTTTCGTTATCATCGAAAGAACGGCATCTTGAATTAAAAAAGCTAAGTATTTGTACCAATTGCTTAAAATTCGGGCATAAGGTTGACGAATGCGCAGGAAAAAA
>VTPC01083639.1:0-11054 GCA_011009095.1 Ignelater luminosus | reverse complement strand
TGCGTGTATGTAATGTTGCTGGTAGATTGAAAAAGTTTCGTTTCATTTTATTATAACTTAATCCTTTGTGTTGTCTTCTGTTTTTAATAAAATAAGACTGTGTTACAATGCCAAAAGTTAAAACGAGTGTAGAAGAGTGGATTAAAAATATACCAGAAATAAGGCTGGACGGTAGTAGACTATTTTGCAGAGTATGTGTTAAAACGGTAAGGAGTAGATTAGATTTTAAATATAATATTCTTTAATGCTCGTTTTAATAAATCCAGTGCGACAAAAAGTATAATGTAATACAACATACGAAGACCGCTATTCACAAGGAAAATGTAGGAAGAGTGGAAAATGAAAATAAGCTGAAACAACAAACTATTTCAGAAGTAGTTGCCTCTGGATTTTCTACTCGATCTAAAGAAAGAACTTTTTATTTTGATTTATGCAATATTCTGATATCGGCAAATATTCCTTTTAGAAAATTAGACAATTCTGCATTTCGAAAATTCTTAGAAACAGATTGTAAGAGATCGATACCGTCCGAAAGCACTCTACAAAAGAACTATTTAGATACAGTTTATAAAACAGTCCTTCATGAAATTAAAAATATAATTGCAGACCATTATATCTGGTTTTCTGTCGATGAAACCACCGATGAGTGCGGTAGGTATGTGGCTGGTCTTATTATCGGTATATTACATGAAGCTGCTCCAACCAGGCCATTTTAAATATATTTGAAAGAACTCGATAAAACCAACAGCAGTACCATAACAAGATTTATTAACGAGGGACTTGCAAACTTTTTTCTTCCTAATGCAGTCCCAACTGAAAAAATTCTGTTAATGGTGACGGATGCGGCTGCATATATGCTAAAAGCAGGTATTAATTTAAAAGTTTTGTATAGTAATCTCACACACTCTACTTGCGTAGCTCACGGATTAAACCGAGTAGCAGAAACTGTGAGGTATGAATTTCTTCTAGTTAACTAGTTAATTAAAAATGGCAAAAAGTGTTTTTTAAAAGCGCCATTGAGGGTACAACGATTTAAAGAAAAACTGCCTAATATTTCGCTTTCACCAGAACCAGTCATTACTAGATGGGGAACATGGTTGGATGCGGCTGTGTATCACGCAGTTAACTTCACCAGCTTCAAAAACATTTTGTTAGAATTTTCGGAAGATGCATCCCAATCAGTTAAAGACTGCCAAAATATTTTAAAAAATCCGGAACTACAACAACACCTTGCATTCATCAAAGCAAATTACGAGTTCATCAGTGAAACTATCACCAAACTTGAAACACGAGGAAGTGAGCTAACACAAGCAGTTCAGATTGTACAAGAGTTTAAAATAAAATTGGGAAAAGTGCGTGGTGATATAGGAAAAACAATATTTGCCAAATTTGAGAACGTGCTGGCTAAAAACGAAGGTTTAGCAAGATTAAAGACCATTGCAAGTATTTTATCAGACGAATAAGTCAATAACTTCGACTTGGAACCATCGTTACTTGCAAAATTTAAATATGCACCGATTGCTAGTGTTGATATTGAAAGACTATTTTCTCTTTACAAAGACACCCTAACTGATAAAAGAAGAAATTTCCTTATGGAGAATTTAGAAAAGTGCATAATATTTAAGCATTTTAGAGTTCAAAGTTTCTAATAACAATCTATTTTTTGTTTTTTTATAATAAATACTTTGTATAATAAGACCTAAAACCTGGAAGTTTAATTTTTTGTCCTGCATATTTTAAACTTATTTTTAATTTTTGTGCTATTTTTTAAGCTTTTTTCCTTAAATTTTTAGGCTTTTTTAAAAACTTTTTTTATTGTTTTTTTATGCTTAAAAATCCGCATTTTAGTCATAACACACATCCTAAATTCTTGTAATAAAAAATCGGTTCTTCCTTCTGCATGGAAAACGTCATTAGTACATCCTTTACCCAAAACATCCACTCCTAAAGCACTATCGGATCTGAGACCTGTTAGTATCCTGCCTGTACTGTCCAAAGTATTTGAGAAAGTACTGTATCATCAGATAAAGCGACACCTTGATCAATTCAATGTTCTACCTGAATTCCAATCTGGTTTTAGGAATGGATATAATTGTGAAACTACATTGTTAAAGGTAACTGATGACATATTTCATGCTTTAGATAATAATGAATCTGTTGCATTAATACTTTTAGATTTCTCTAAAGCATTTGATACCATTGATCATAACATACTTCTATCTATTATGCATTTCGTTGGTTTTGATATTCGTGCTATTACACTAATGCATAGTTACTTAACACATAGATGGCAGGTTGTTGTTAATAATGACAACTACTCTAACGCTCTGTAACTAAGTTGTGGAGTGCCACAAGGTTCTATTTTGGGGCCGCTCTTATTCACAATATACACTAGTAATCTTGTAACTAAATTACGTTTTTGTAAATACCATCTGTATGCTGATGATACGCAGTTACATTACTCTTTTAAACGGGATGATATTGTCAAAGCCAATGAAGAAATAAATCAGGATTTGAACGAATTTATTAGCAGCGCAGTTGAACACTCATAAAATATAAATTCAAAAAAATCTAAGCTTTTACTGTTCAATGTTTCTCCCAAAATAAGAGAGGAAATTCAGGCATCTCTAGAAATCAAAATTGGATATCAAAAACTAGAATATGTCAACTCTACAAAAAATCCAGGTCTAGTTATTGATGTGGATCTGAGGTTTTCTAATCACGTCAAACTTTGTTTTCAACGTGCTTTCTCATATCTACGACACTTTTTTTGGAATTAGGAGTATACTACCACAGCAATCTAGAATAATGCTCTGTAACTCTTTAGTATTGTCTCACTTTTCGTTTTGTAGCTCCGTCTATGAACCCTGCCTAACGAGGAAGTGTTTTAGAAGAATACAGGTAGTTCTAAACTCTTGCCTTCGCCTTATATATGGAATAAATAAAAGAGAACGTATAAGTAACAAATTAGAAATAGTTAAATGGTTAAACATGGAAAAAAAGTATACTGCACTCTTTGGTTTTATATCACAAAATTATTTTATATAAAACTCTTCCCTACCTTTACAATAAAATCACTTTTCAAACAGATATTCATAATACAAATATCCGGCGGAAGGATACTATTGATATTCCCCTACATAGACTAACATTATATAAGCGGTCGTTTTCATACAATGTTGGTAATTTATATAATTCCATTCCGTCGGATATAAGGCAAAATAATATAAATATGTTTAAAAAGCAAGTTCGAAACTTCTTAAAGCAGAAGTAAATATACAATATATTTGATATTCCTATCGATTCTGCACAAAATATATATGGTAGTATGAATTATACCTTTTATGTCATAACTATCGTCATAATTATGTGTGCAATTTTAATAAATGTATTAAATTCGTTTACTGTACATATTTCAACTACTCAAGGCTTATGTATAGGTTTTTTTTCTGAATATAATTTCATGGGTTAAGTGGAAGAGCAGGGAGCTACTTTGGTTGCTCGCTGAACTTCGCTCTTTGTGTTTAATAATTGTATTTATTTTTTGCTCTATGTGTATTATTTTTAGAAAATTGTGAATTTGCACAATAAAGACATTATTATTATTATTATATACAGTACATTAAATATTACATTACCTCCAACCTCAATTTGTTTTCCAGTGTGAGAAAACAAATAGTAAAAACTAAATTAAATTGTTTCCTTGTACATTTCACAAATTAATTCTAGCTGCAGTTATCAAACTGGATTAGGAAACAATCTAATGATTTTTGGCTTTGTCTTATACAGTCTGATTAAAAACGCCCCGATTTATGGTTACCTTTTATTTATGAAGAAATAACTACCAACATATTTCTAAATGGATAATGAACTCTGCTAATTATAGTAAAAAAATAATTTTTATGTATTTTCCGGTGATGCAATTAAATTAAAATTTTGACATCATCACACTTCCCATATAAAAGATAAAAATGAATCTTCCATAACAACTTGTAGATTCTGTTATTCCATTTAAAAATATACTATATGTATAGTTTGATACAAGTTGTTCATCAAATACATGTGCTATAGGTTAGGACGTTTACAATGAGATAGATTTTACGATGGTCGCAGATCCCTTTTTTACAAAGATTTAGAAGTGATATCTGTTGCCTTGTTCAAGGTTGACACTCTGATATCATAAACATGCTGAGTTCGTATTGTTTTATCACACAGATTTAGTCACACGATAATTAAGCAATATGTTACTTAAGAGTATTTAACTTGAGTTTACATAGTAATGTTTCTTACTGATTTTTAAATCTTCCAATTTCAGAATGGTTTAAGAATTTGATATTTTGATAACACTGTATGTATCTTCTTGACTTCAAGAGATGACGTTTTGTTTATTTGTAGGATGACCTATGCTAGAATCTTTGTGAAGCGGGTTTAATTTTTCAATTTCTGGTGAAACACAAGTAACATCTTGATATCTCTTTATGCATGGTGCTTTACCGCCACTCTTCTTGAGTTCAAGTAGTCTTTCTTCAGTTATCGTTCTACCATTTTCAGAAACTTTGAAAAACCTTTT
Source organism: Ignelater luminosus (assembly GCA_011009095.1). NCBI lineage: Eukaryota > Metazoa > Arthropoda > Insecta > Coleoptera > Elateridae > Ignelater > Ignelater luminosus. The sequence continues at coordinate 6,484 of VTPC01083639.1, read as the reverse complement.
CCTTGACTTGCAACTCTTGTATAAAATCAAAAGAAATCCAAAGACAATGAAAACAGTTGCAATTACTGGAAGTATCACATTTGGTACACTCAGCAGAATCTTTATTAGAACTGCAAAATTATTTGGAATCGTAACTCTTTGTTCCGACCATAATATTGGAAAGAAGACCCTTGGCACGTTTTCAAACAATCTGAAAATAGTTTGTATTTAAATCCTAGAATAATAATAATAATAATAATTATAATAATACATTAGTAAATAAAATTTCTGTTGTGCTATTTCTGTAATTAGTAACTTTAGAAGAATATGAAAAACATTTCTTCTGCAACGAACTAATAGCATATAGCATGCGGTTAAATGTACGTAACAAAGAATAGTATCAAGAAATTAATATAAATCGGAAAATTTAATTATAGAAACATCTAGCACTGGGTGGTTAATAACTGACTCTGAATGTATCTACACTGCAATTTATTAAAATTTATTAAAAAATTATGCGCTTAAATTCTTTTGAATGTTTTTGACTTTTACTTTCTGATTTTACTGCGTGAGGCTCACTTTATACAAAACAAATTATATTTTTGTATAATTCAAAATTAATGAAGAAACTATAATTAAGTAAATCGTTATGTTGAAAGCTACTAACATTACAATAGGCCGCTGGCCTAATGCTTTCTCCACACACCTGAATATGTTAATTATAATTTCATTGTGTAATTAGGCAACATTACTGATCAAGATGAACATTCGTAAGTACTCAACGACATACCTAATTTTTCTAAAAATGTTTATGTGTTTGTTTATTTATATTGCTGGGAATTTCTTATTAATGATTTCTGCTTCTATTTTTGTGTTTACACTTTCATTATTTATGCATCTTTAAAATATTTTTTTACTTTCTTCTAGTGCGTATTTTAAATATGATCAACAATTTTTTAAATCGAAGGGATTAATAATCGATGGAAATCTTAGTGTTACAGCAGCAAACATATTCCTGTTAGATTTATTAAACCCAACCACTAATACAGTAAAAAAAGGCATCATTTACATCAAAAGCTATGTGAACGACATAATACCTATAATAATAAAAGAAAAGATCACGGATACATTAAATTTGCTGAAGGAAGAAAAAATATTTAGCAAGCAATAGACTACTGAATTACAACAGCAGTTACACAAAAGCAACAATAGACTCATTACGTATAAAGAATTTTAAAATGTACAGAAAAAACACTATAGGATAAATACACCTTAAAAATAAAACAAACATTGGAACGCAATAACTACCAAATCCAGAAGTACAGGCCAGCGTTTGTAGAATGGCATTTGGCTTGACGATGCGCACTGGACAGCGTAGGCGTAGTAGTGGGGAGCTCATTTGCTTTGGCTCCTTCGTGGTGTTTACATCGGTACAGTCACAGTAAAAAGCATTTTTGCCAAGTTTGTTTTGATTTTGTTTCATTCATAGTCTAGGTGTTGTTGTATTTGTTTTATAGTATTATTAATTTAGTTTGTTTAATTTAGTGTTGTTTAGTTAGTTTAGTGTTTTTATTTAAGACTGTTTTAATTAGTGCTTAGTGTATTGTTTAAGTTTAAATATGGTTTTGGACAGTAAAAGCCGGAAAATTATAAACTCTATACTACAGTTTATGAAGAGGGAAGCCGATGCAGGTGCACCCATGATACCACTCTCAACGGTAAGTAAAACAAGTACTTTTCAATTAAATATTTATTATATCAAACATGAGTTTTATTGTAGTAATTAATGTATCTTACGCTCCAATAATATCGCTGAAATAATGCTAACACAACCATAATTGTTTTGCATATTTAACAACATAACTCATACGTTTTTATGTACTTACAAGATAGTAATGATTGCTTCTTTTGTAGCTTATAGCAATTCCCCATTTAACTAGCTATTACGTTCTTTCTACAGGTACAGCAACGAGTTTCTGCTGCTACTGGCATAAGTTTGCGGACCATAAATCATATTGCCAAGGAGGGTAGAGAAATCGAAAAGGGTGAAAAACCATCATTTTCTACACCTAACAAAATTAGAAAGAACAGAAAATCAAAGGTAGCTCTGGATGATTTTTACAAGGGTGTGCTGCGTCGAATGATTATTAATTTTCATGCTACCGAAGGTGTAATACCAACGCTTACAAAGGTACATAAAAAGTCTTGTGAAGATAATGACTATAAAGGGTGTAAAGACAAATTAAGGAAAGAAATAAGACAGATAGGGTTCAAGTGGAAAAAGTTTGAGAACAACAGAAAACTTCTAATGGAAAATCATGAAGTAAGGCATCTTAGAATTAATTTTTTAAGAAAGATGAAGAAATACCGAGAAGAACGACGACCTATCATTTATATGGATGAAACTTATATACATTCTTCCCATACTCAAGAGAAAGCATGGAGCGACACATCTAATGAAGGCATAAAAAAACCAATTTCTAAAGAATCTCGACTAATTATTCTTAATGCTGGAGGTGAAGATGGATTTATACCGGAATATTATGTTAGATGGAAATCGAATTGCAGCACAGGGGATTATCATAATGAGATGAACTATGATAATTATGAAAAATGGATTAAGGAAAAGCTTTTGCCAAATTTACCACCAAACAGCGTGTTAGTTATTGATAATGCCCCTTATCATAACAAACAAGTTAATAAGTATCCGACTTGATTCTCCACAAAGGATGTCATGAAAAAGTGGCTAAAAGAGCGGCAGATCTCGTTTGATGAAAACATGTTGAAACCGGAACTGTACAACATCATCAAACTGTATAAACCAAGATATAAACAATTTAAAATTGACAAGCTACTAAATGATGCAGGTCATGATGTACTAAGATTGCCGCCCTACCATCCAGATCTAAATCCCATTGGGTTAGTGTGGGCGGCAATGAAGTCATATGTGGCTTCCAGAAATGTAAAATTTAGTATGAACGAAGTGACAAAATTATGTGACGAGTTTTTCGAGCAGTTTACAGTAGAAAACTGGAAGTCAAAATGTGAGCACTCAAAGCGAATTGAAAAAGAGTTTATGGCAAAGGAACCTATGGTTGATATAGTGGTGGACAAACTAATAATTAATTTAACTGAGAATAGTGATGATAGTGACTTGGATACATCTGATGAAAGTGACGAAATGGAAGTAGAAGACGATAATCTTTCGGGGGTAGAAGAATTGCCAGATGACATTCATCAAAAGGTTTCATCTCCACAACCTGGAACTTCTAGCAAAAAAGTGTACACAGTCTTATAATTAGTATTGGGTAAGACCTAGATTCAAGTAATTATATTTAACTTTCGAAAAATTTTCTTTTTAATACTCAGTTTCCGATCTATCCCACAATGGACGTATTATGCTACTAAAATATATTTAAGAAACCCGTAGCCACTTCGCAGTTCCTAAATGTTCTAGTTTTATAAGAAAAGACAACAATGAAAAAATTCAGGAATTTCTGCATTTTCAGATAGTTAATTAGGAGTCTTGTGGTCTCTCAAATTGCTTCTAATATGTTAATGTCCTTAGTGCAGCATGTTTCTCTAATTGTCAGGTACAGAAGCTTTCGGCATCTTTTAAAGGTAATTTAACAAATTTAAAATTTCCAGTATTTAAATTCTCTCGACCTTTCTCACAAAATACAACAATAAGTAAAAGAATTCATTCAGACACAATACCCTCTTAAATCATAAATTTTGTCATCAACCATTAAAGGATTGGCAAAACTGTTTATTTTGGCAATGGTTCTTTACAACTAGAACTCTTTCATTTATTCATCTTAATATATGTATTTTATTAAATGTCCACAAAACCTGTGTTAGCAACTAAAAGAAAACAAGAGCATTAACAGTTTCTACGTATTTCAAAAGCGCATTTAAGTAAAACGTGCATTTTCTTGTCACGTTTTGAATTTTCTGCGGTATTATTTCTGAACAGACCGTAATAGGATGCACTATACGTTTTATTTGATTTCTTTATTACTAAATTGACACAAAACTGAACATAATCCAAGTTATTCCTCTGTAATGATATGTAAATGTAAAAAAAAAGTAAAGAGATTAATTTTATTATTTTATAACTTAAGTTGAGTGTTATTTATTTTTTTATTTGATTTTAACATAAAGTTGAATTTTGTTTATTATTTACCTGTAGAACAAATTAAAATACAGCTAAAGCGTTCAAAAAGATTGGAAAATCTGAAGGTAATGTGTAAACAATTTACAACATGCATTCTATAAAATAATAAAAGTTGTATGCAAATTGAGTAGTTTTAGTTTTGAAATATTTTTTACCCCGAGTGTACTTTCGCTATTTGCAATACCTCTATCTCTACCGCACACAGACTCGCTTTGTCTGTCTTCTGCGCATACCCAAATGCCTTTTTACAAAAGTTGGCCTGTACATAATAAAGCAAAGCACAGGGACGTAGCTGACGGGCGGGCAGTGCGTGTCTAACACGCGGGCGCCACTTATAAGGGGCGCAAATTTAATGAAATCGCATTCATAATTTTTCCAGGCTTCAATTTTCTTTTCTGCTTCTCCACATCGATGGGCTGTTTTCAAATCTAACGTAACCAATCTAAATTTGCAGTCTTTATCAGAAACACGCCGAGAAAGTAGAATAAAAGCGATCAATCCCTTGTATCATCAAATAGGTGAAGTTTATGATAGCCTGGAACAGATCGCTAATGATGGAAACAGAGATGCAAATACTAAACATATGGCCCAGTGTTGAGCAGTTAAAATTAAATCGTTGAAATTCGCATGCTACTTAACTATTTGGCACGATATCTTAACAAAAGTCAATGTTGTAAGTAAACTACATCAGAATGCTCAGGTTTACATCCAAGAGTCAGTAACCGCACTAAGAAACTTAAATTCTTATATCACTCAACAGAGAAGCGATGAAAAATTTAAAAATTTTGTCAAAAAAGCCAGAGAATTAGGCAACGAATTGGAAGTGGAATGCGAATTTCCAAAAATGAATTTGGTGCGCCGTAGAAGGAAAAATTTTTTTTTGCAATACGACGTCTCTGATGAACCAAGCACCCTAGATCCAAAACAGTATTTTAAAGTTAATTTTTATTTTCAAATTTTGGATTCAGTGAACACATCAATAGAAGAAAGATTTCAACTTTTGAGAAATCATTCAAATACATTTGGTTTCTTGTGTAAAATGCAGTGTATTGGTGATGAAGAATTGCGAAAGTGTTGTGCTGATCTCGATCTGAAATTGACTGATAAAGAGAAGAACGAAAAAGATGTAAACGGCATTGAGTTATACGACGAAATCGTTACTTTAAAAACATTAACTGGTTGCAACGAAAATCCTAATGATGTTTTAGAGTATACAGGGTGATTATTTTAAAAGTTCTCATCTTGAATAACTCTTTAAATAGTAAAATTATCAAAAATCGCCGAAACGTGTCGATTTTGTTTTGAAGGGGGACATTTAATAACTTATTCTAATCAGTTGGGAAACTTTCACCCTCCATGTAGTGCCATTTAAAATTTTGGGAAATTTTTACCCTCGCCCCAATCACTCCCACTCCAAGATTTTAAACGGCACTACCCCATGTGTGATATATCATTTTAAAGGGTATAAGATTCTCAATTTTTCGGTTGATTTTTTATTACACATTTTTTAATTTTGTCAGAGTAAAGCGTTCCACAAAATCCAGTAGCTTAGATTAGATAGTTTCTTGTTCTCTTTTCAACGATCTAAGATAAAGTGCTACCACTAATAGAACAAATTCTGTATGCATCGCATTTTTTAATATTTCCAATTGATCAGTGAAGATGTAACAATAATAGCAAGATTGCTGAAAGCAGGCCTTGAACCAGGGACATATTGTCTAATATGTCTACTAATAGGTTAACGCCAAGGTATCGTATAAGGAATAAGTGCTATCGAAATATTTTACATAGCATAGACGCCAAGGCCTCAGTTATTTTAATCCGGCCCTCCTTTGAACAATTCCTACAGATGCAAACAACATTGTTTTATAAATTGCGTTCTTTTTATTTTGTAATAGTTATTCCGTTTTCTCTTTCTAATGCACGCTTAAATTTAAAAAAAAATTGTTTCTTCGCATTTGCAAAGCCTACTTTTGGCAATCTAATTATTTTTGCTACAACTTTATTTAGTGGTTAATTGAAAAACTAAAAGTTGTGTCGTATTAAAAATTCTATAATCATTCTAAACATTCAATAACATACAAGGTGTTCTATAAAAAAAAATTATTCTTGACAGCGCTGCTTTATTGTTTTATAGGTGATGACATTTTTTCGTTAGATCGCTGGAGAGAGTGCAAGAAACTATCTAATCCAAGTTTCTAACTTTTTTGAAAAACTTTATTCTGACAAAATGAATGAGTGTGCAATGAAAAATATGTTACACTGTATACAAGAACCATCAGAAAAAATAATAGAAGAGAACACAAAAGAGGTAAACACCAACGTACA
>VTPC01083623.1:0-17209 GCA_011009095.1 Ignelater luminosus | reverse complement strand
AAATCTAATGAATGATTCACTTATTTCATTTTAAAACTTTTTGTAAACGTAGACTCAAGACATTTTATTGTAATTAACTATAATATAACATTTTAAATTTTGTATTCAAGAAGCTATTAGAAAATTAAAAAGGGACGCTAAGCAGTAAATTAGTTTCACTGTACAGAAACAGAAAACGTTCTTGTAAGTTGAAGGCAGATTGACTGCATCCTATCGTCGTCTTAAAAAACGCATTGAATATCACTTATAGTTTGGTTGATTACTGCTTTGTGAGGAATACAGTAACTACCTTGGTTTTCTTTCTCTCTTGGGATGCGTTTCCTATGTCCAAGCTCTAGGTGGGTATTGTTAACACAATTCTTTGTCCTTTATAAATTTTTTTCTTGTTGTAGCATTCTTGCTATGGCTTTGGACTTTGAGGTTCCCAGGGTCGTTGTTGTGTTTTTAAATGGCAGGCGTACCGTGTATGTTTCATCTTGGTTTCTTTGGAGTGTTTTACTGTAGAATTCGTCGCATGCCTTTTCTTCTTTTGTTAACTTTCGTGGTTGATAAACTTCTCCTAGTTCCCAGAACTTTGTTAATTGGTTATTTTTGTTGATACATGGGACCATACTGACGATGTAGATGTTGCTATTTGCTTCTTAAGATGCTTCTGACAGAATCCAACCAAATTATATGTTTTGGTCCATTATTCCATTTTTGCTCTTGTGTAGGCCAGCCAGCGTAATTGTGCTGATGACCTATGCTCCTACTATTATGTCTATTGGTTGTGATTTTGCAAAATGCGATTGTTCCATTAATCTATATTCTCTAGTGGCTTCCTGAGCAATGCATGAGTTAGTTTTGTTAAGACTAATAGTGTTTGTGTGGTGAATCTTGATGTCAGTTGTGCTTCAATCTGAGTGGTAGATGTTTTAGGTTGCTCTTTTCCAAGTGCCTTTACTTTGCTTCTTGGTAGGTCCAGTAGTTGAGCTGCTTGCTCGGTGTTGAGTTAAGCTTGAAAGCCTGTGTCTATGAGTGCCCTCAAGATTTTGTAGATTCCATCTGTTCTTTTTGCTCGAATTAATTCTGTAGCCAACAACATTGCCTTCTTGTGGTGCGACGTTGTTGCTCACTTGTTGGAATGAGCGTTCTTTTGGTCGATTTACATTGCCTGGGTTGATCTCTGTGGAGAAGGGTGTGATGTCCCTTGTGACATTTGCAGCAGCTTTCCCAGACGTGGCATCTCTGGTTGCTGTCGTGCGCTAAACATTTGATACAAATGCAGCGGTACCTCTGATTTGGAGATACGTCGAGAAATTTCCCACAAAGATTGATTGTGTGGTATTGACTATTGCAGTACTTGGCGCGTGGTGTCTTGTTTTCTTTGATCGCTGTTGATTCTAAATGCTTTTGTTTTCATTCTCCCATTTTTTCTAAGGATTGGAATCTTTCTTTAAAGAGATTTTATTGAATCTTCGTAGTTTTGGACTTCGTGGGAGTTTTCTGACTATTTATACAGTTTCTTAGTTTCATTTTCTAATGATTATGTAGTACTAACAGCGTGGTTTCTTGCTTTCTTCAATTGTTATTAATTCTAAATTTCTTTTTCTTCAATTCTTCCATTGCTTTCAAAGATTAGAATCTTGTGTGGAAACATTTTATTGAATCCTCGTACTTTTGGATTTCGTGGAAGCTTTCTATGACCGTTCATAGAGACGGTTGGTTTCTGAGTTCCATTTTCTGTTTATTATGCCATTATGCTGTGAATGGACCCCACGATGTGATGGCAATGGTTAGATTCCTGATTACCTCAAGGCATTCTGTTATGGTGTCGTGCAGTTGCTTTATTTTCTCAGCTGATTCTTGTTGAATAGCCGGGAAGTCTAGGATCTTGTCTGGTAACTTGGCGATGATCAGCCTTTTATTGTTGTACCTGCTTGTCAGCAGTTTCCAGGTGGTTTCGTAGTTGTCTTCAAAGATGGTTAGATGTTAAACTACTTGGCTCGGTTTTCCATGTACCTACTTCTTTAAATAATGGATTTTCTCGATATTAGTTAGATTAAGTTTAAAGTGAATTATCTTCTGAAGCAGGTTGTAAAAGAAGGTCTAACATATTTTTCCAATTTATTCAAGGATTTTTTCAATGTTCCGCAAGGGGTATGCGTGGTCGATCGTCTTCTCATTTATTTTCCTGTAATCGACAACTAATCTTCACTTTTGCAATTCGCTTGCATCAATTTTCTTGAGTTGGAATAGGTTCTGTCGCATTCTCCAATTATGTCAGACACGTTATGATAGTACAAATTTTTCAAAATAATCTACAAGTGTTAGAAAAGCTTTATCATGATAGAAACGTAAATCAGATCTCTATCCAGTGTTTGTAAAAATCTTCTGAATCTAAATCTTCATTTTAACAATATAAATGAAGATCCTTTAAAATAAAGCATAAAATGCTAAAATTAAAATATTTGAATAGGAGAAGTTGCTTGTATTTGTACAAATTAAAATCATAAACTGCCAACGTTATCGTCGCGCTTTTCTCTACTACTCCTGTTTTAAAGATTGTCGATAATCAAGCCATGATCTCTAGTAAGTGAGTTCTCAATTTATAAAAGATCAAAGGTGCAGATTTCTAAGTGCCCTACTAGCCAACTATGGAATCAAAATTGGACTAAGCGGATCACTTCGGATCTTTAGCATTGATTTACCAGCTTAAGCAAAAACTATTCTTATACTGAATCACAAACATCCAGATACACAATTTTTGTTCTTTAACATGAGAACAGTCGTCCGAAGTTCTTGAAACCGATAGGAGATACTGTTAGAGGTTGCCTTGGAAAACCTGATGATGTTATCTTCATCTGTTTAATCCACCTTCATTGCTGCATCTTTGTACTGCGTCGTTTTATCTGAGCACGTGACAAGCCTTTTAAAATCTGCAGTGGCAATGAAACCAAATTGAAAGGAATTGATTAATAGTAAACTGAAGAAATTTCTGAAATTATTTTTTCAGGTGAAACGTAATTTTATTTTACCCTCTGTATCAATCTTGGGACCTAGTAAGGTCTGTAAAGCAGCAAGCATCACACAACAAAGTCTGCTGTTAAGCAAGCTAAAGCGGTTGTTAGCAATTTGCTCTTAATATATTTTGTCTCCTGCGATAAAAATGAAGCTGTTACACCAAATTGCTTTTTAATGCGCTCTATAAGTATTTGCCAGCCTCCTAATATTTCTACCAAAGACGACCTGTGTATGAAACAACTCTGACTCAACAACTAAAGTGACTCCAGAAGACTAGGAACCTTCAAGGTAGTGATATCATCTTCATGGCTGATGACAATATATTGAGGAGTTGCTAGTCAGAAAGAAAAATTTTGAAGATGATGTCCTTGCAGTGAAACTGCGAGACCGTTGCTGGAATACTAAAAAAAACTCGCAAATTACTAAAATTCTGCCAAACACAATAATGATAAAATCAGTAAAAGATGTGAGGTACTAATTTTCCTTTAGACGCTAGGTAGATTGGTGCCTTAGGTCTATGAATGTGCATGATTACCATCTTCAAGGCATCATCGCTATACGGCATGAAAAAGAGGATTCAGAAAATTGACCGTAACTATGAACTTTGTATTATCAAGATTGAAACTGAAATCTTTGTCATTTTCAAAGTTAGCAACTTTAAGTATTCCATAAAGACATTTTCTATTAGAAAAAATTTACGTTTTGTAACCTATCGATTGCCATCTTTAGATCTGAGCTAACTGCTAATGTTATGCCCCGTTAATTGTCTCTTTCTAACTTTAGCTTTATTATGCATTATTCTAGAACTGATTACGGTATACCGAGATTTTCTCCCTTCGTCCCCTACTAAACTCAATTGTGGTAGACCAAAAAGAATGTATTTGTAGAATGGGCAGTGAAAAAGTTTGAAGACAAACAATATCAATTACTGTGAACTTTAAAAGATCTCTTGATAGATAGAATACTATACAGTGTCGATGCTATTGCAGTTTCGTATTTATTACTTCTAGTATCAACAGTTCAGTCAGAAGGATTGAGTCTGAACTTTGTTCATGGTACTTCGGTCCATTCTCTTGGAGACCAGTCCGTCACGGTCTTCCGAGCGACAACCAGCATCTATGGATTCCACAGCCGCTACATCGACCAAACGCAATCTGCACATGGGACATCATGGACAAGATGTTCTACGTCCGAAGAAAGGACGCATAATTAACAAAAAGCCTTCTTATTGGAACATTCTTCTGCCGAGCCTGCATCCACAACACAACCTACCATAGCAGAAAAAAAGAAGTTTCCACCACCAACACACCAGAAGCGTTTTCACATCAACAGGATGGATGACATGGCCGCTTGGGAGACCAACACGATGTAGCAATTTCGTACGCTGCAAAGTGCGCTCTCGTAGCTGTGTCAAGTCATCCCAGTAAAGCTGGGAATTTACGCCCCTCTGCCTTGCTGCTGACAAAGACTCATTAACCAAAAGACTCACAACAACCAACGACAGCTGCAGTGGACAAGAAACGAGAGCTCAAAAGCTCTTGTTCTCGACGAGGGACGAATCCGCATTAGGGTTTCCACAAGAATTGATATAACATATGGAATCGCCTAAAGGACTCTTCGAGGAAAGAAGAAGAAGCGAGTCATCGCACGTATCAGGACAGCTCATCAGAAGCTGTGCCACAATAAGTGCGCCTAAGGGATACTTCGAGAATACTACGAAGGAAGGATACTTTGAAGAATATATGAATATAAGAATAGTAGAATCAAGAAATTGCGGCAGAGTATTGCATGCAGAAGAAGCACAAGAGAGTTCTCCAACGTTTTATTTGGAGGAATGGTCTCGCAGGGCTAGCCAATGAACAGAGCTAGAAGCCGTCCGCGACATCACAACAGAAGCTACTCAACAGCAGTGGCCGTCTCAAAAAAAAAATAAGCATTTACAAGTCCGCTAAAGGACACTTCGAGAAAAAATAAGCAAGAACTCACAGCACTCGCCAATACATTGCAAATGCACACAATTCGAAGTATACATTCCAAATCGCTGAAGACAATTAAAATTCTGATGAAGGACACAATTAAAAGTAGCTGAAGGACAAACTACGAGTCCGCTAAACGACTAACTACAGACAGCTCGCACTACCACTTCAGGTACCACACATATAAGTCGCTGTAGCCGAGCCTGAGCAGCTTCGTAAAGGATTTACGCCCTTTTGCGGAACTTTGGAGTTCAAACACGTTCAATTCAAGGCAGTCATTAAATGTAAGAATAAACGTAGAATCATTAATCAACATACAATAGGCCTAGAAGTCATCTAACGTCTTGCGGAATTCAAAGCAACCTAAGTGAGTGAAATGTAAATTTGAGTTGCTGTGGATGGTATACTGGGAAGAATCAAGCTGACGAATATAGTAATGATGATAGATTTAGGCTAATGAGATGGTAGTTGTTGGATGATGGTTAGTCGATTGAATACAAAGCAACCAGATTTATTAAGCTTTGCCGACTACGACTACTATAAGATGAAGTTTGCGGCGTCATACGTCGTATCCTATAAAAAGTAAACAGTAAAGGCAATCTGTAGTAATGTCATTCTAAAAACTGTGTATTCTCCACATAAAATACAAAAGACAAGACGAAACGTTTTGGGCAGGCTAACCCTCTACATCACAAGAATCAAGTGATCAAATAGAAGCTTAGAAAAGTCCACAGTTTCACTTACACCAAAACGAGCTTACTGCTGCAAGGCACCAAACTTTTAACGTGCGAGATTGCAAACGATTTCGATTACAAAAAACACAACTCATATATCAATAGAGACGCATTGGAGATTTCCTACCCTAAATTTTACACAAAAACGGGAAATTAGATTATAGATTTGTAGATGGAAATACCATATAACCAGGGCAGTAATGTGCCACTTGGCCAGTTCGGAAAGTCGGAGACGGGTGGTTTCACGATGAAGGTAGTTGTCGATTTGTTCTCTGAAGACAAAATATAAAAATGGGTCAGATTAATAGACGCTAGTGACGAACTGTCCCAGTTCAAAATATCCTGCCATAAACCATCTATGTGGACTTCAGAACAGCTTAAAATATTGCTAACGTTTGCTTTTGCTTATTACTTAATTTTGAAAAAGACCCACCGTTTACTAAAGCTTTAGGCTTTGATGCTAAATACTTGATAGGAATGGAAGCTGGTTCACAACGGTTCGCAGCAACTCGTCAGTCTGCAACTCAATCAAACGAAAAAACAATCAAACTAATATTTAATTATGGAACAAATCAAAATCAAGTAACTAAGGCTACTTCGATTATGACAGCAACTGGTTCGTTCTTCGACGGAAAAACAAACAGAAATATATATACCGAATTCAAAACTTATATAACTAAACCGCGCTAGATAATCCACTTGTCCATCGGCACTTTCTAAAACACAGTCGCACTGAGAACTTATTCCTAATTGAAAATTAGAAACTCCAAGTTCGAGGGATTAACTTTACTTTTCTTGGCTACTTTTAAGCTCTGCAACGACTAAATAAATGTTTCAAAATATATTTACAGCAGTTTAGCGTGTGGTTTATGCACAGAAATCCATAATTTAATTCTTCAAAACTTCAAGCTAATTAGTTACGATAAGGGAGATGATTGTCAAACAAAAACTTATAAATGCTAAGCTATATCATCTTAAATTCCAGGGGATCATGGTATTAAACTGTTTTAAATCCGATGCAGCAGATAAGATCAATTATAACTGAACTGGAAGTTCTATTTTATGTCGCAAATTTCTATTATTGTACTCTAACACTTAAATCTAGTTAGTTTTCAAATCTTTGGAATGGTTAAAGTATCGACCTATAACTTCAGTGCGCATCTATGTGTTCAGGTTCAAAACACTGCAACTGATCTGAAGCCATAAAGTTCTACATCAAAGTCAACTTTTTGTTTAACTAGCGCGAGAGGAAACGCTTCCTAGTAAGTTTTAGAAAATAATTATGCTGTTGGCAGTCTCGAGTAGTACACGATAATGTTTTCATAAGTAGATTGTGCATTTTTTCTGTCTCCAAAGATCCTGTCACCTTGTTAGATTTTGAGTCTGTGCCCGATTGGAGACCTGTTTTTGAAAATGTGTGTTGTCGGTCGTGAATGGTTTTGGTAAAGATGTACTGCTGATGTCTCTCTCATAAGTTGGCCTTCAAGGTTCAAGAAAATAATAACAATAATAAGAAGCTTTGTGTTAAGTCAGATAAAAAGTCTCTTTGCAAAACAATTACCGTATTAGAATATCTATAAAGGAATTACTTACAAGAATGAAAAATGGAGAAAAACATAAGCAGACATCCAACGGCAGCAGTGTAGCACCTCTTCAGAGCGTGGACGTCCATCGGGCAGCGCTGAAAATCAAAGATGTTGCGTCGGGTGCCTAAGTAGAAAAAATCCGGACAATAACAGGAAATAAGAACTAACTAACAAAAAAACTTCATCATGACGAAAACCTGAATCAAATTTCTTCCCAGTATTTGTAAAAAATCTTTTGAACGTACAATCTTCACCTTCAGCAGGTGCAGCAAGTTGGTAGCAGAGATAAAGAAAGACTCTGACAAATAAAACAGAAAAAAATTAAAACTGGAAATTTAAAAGAGAAGAAGTTACTTCAACTCTACTGCACTAACGTGTCTTACGTATCGTTCATAACCACAGCACGTTTGTAAGTCAAGATCTCGTCTTCAAGGAGGATTCTCAGTTTAAGAGCTGAATGATGTAGAAAAGAAGTTAAACAGAAATTCTCAGATGAATTTGTTTGCTGATAAGATTGAAGCCCTGTCATAGAACAAAAAAGTACTATCACAACTACAAACAAGTTGTTAAGGAATTACGTCAACAATCCTGAACAGTTGACATAAAAATAGCCATCTGAGGTTACTATTGAAAGGCGTCGTGAAAAGCGTTAATGTCATTTTCACCTGCTTGTACGTGCTAGTTGTCCATCTTGAGGGCATTCCTTCGCTTAATACTGAAACGGTGGAATCAACTTGAAATGAGCTGACTAACAATGAGCTGGAAAAATTGTTGAAGTCATCCATTCATCGTACGAAGTAAAATTTTATTCTAGTTTTGTAGAAACTGGGAGAAGAGTAAACAATACATACAGTAGGGCAGAAAACAAAATTCTTATAAACACTTCTAAGACATTGCAACAAGTTTTAATGTTCACCACAACGAAGAGTAATAAGTCAAGCCCGATAAAAGCGTATTTTGGTCCATAATTATGCTTAAATAACTTTTTTTTGTTAAACATTGTTTCTAGCATATAAAGAAATGTTAACTAATAACTAATTAATTAATTCTTTGCTTTTTGTACCCAAAAAGCAAATTGCTTTTAAGCTGCAAAAGACAATTAAAGGTGAAGTTATAATTATTCTATAATTACTTACGAATTCTTCTGCTTATCAATTAAGTTAATTAATAGAATCTAGGAAAATTGGAAGTTTGTAATTTAGCTAGAGAAATGCTTAAGAACATCTAAGAAAATCTAACCGCTCAACGTTTCAATGTACAGACGCAGTCGGTTTGAATTACTCCGAGCTGCAGCGGTTTTAATATCACTGCAGTATATTTACCTTGTCGCCATGAGAATGTTTATTTTACGTAGTTTCTTAAAAGTATTTATTTAAAAATTAAAAGCCATACTGTAAATAAAATCCAGTGCTCCATCAAAAAGAAATAATCAAAGAGAAGAGGTCAAGAATAAAATGTAACCCGGCTTTCGACTTGTACTTACAGAGTGAAAAAAGGTCAAGAAAAAAAGAAATAACGCGGAAATTCTTTAGTTAAACACACAATAGGAGCCTTTCCTTAAAGGGAGCATGATGTCGTGTATATTCAGCAATTTAATTTTCCGCGGTTTTCTTTTCATGGAAAAGTTGTCGCAAGTTGTTTCTGGCAAGAAAAACACTTTTATTAGGATAATAAGTGGGGTTAACGGGATGATGAGTTGTATAAAACTTTCTGAAAGAATTAACTCGTGTCTTCATCGCGCATACGTTTTTACACCACGGAAACTTTTTGAAACAATAAATACTTGACTCAATATTTTAAACATGACACTAATTTATATTAAGAGCTTTCTACCTGGAGTATAAAATCATCATTTGATTAGAAATTGTGATAAAAATATGATTTATTACTATTTCATTTTCCACCATATTGCAGTTTGTGTTTTAAAATCAAAACCAGCTTCCGGAAATGTAATTTAAAGGTAGTAAATCTTACTGAAAAATAAAGAAGTTTTGTTCAAAACCTGCTGCAAACTTTTATGTTGTTATAAGATTAGAAACATGTTTACTAGAGAAAGTAAATCAAATATTTATGCTGACGATTTCTTGTGGAGATTGTAGAGAGTGACTCATCCCTCTAACTAGCGGTGCCCGGCGTAAGCACATAATAATAATTTCCTAAACACATCGAGATTATTTAAAGTACGTAGGTTGCCTTATAAAAGTCTTATTTAATTGCTGATATTATTTCTTGAACGCAACTATAATAATACACTACTCCCACCATGCTAATTAAACATTGTTAGTTGTAACAGGCGAACTTTATTATGTAAACATCTAAGATAATTCCGTAAATGTCCAATAGAGTATTGATTAACCTGGCGTTTGTTGTAACAAGTAAAAGCAATGTCGTAATTCAAGGTTGGCAATTACCTCAATTATACTAATATTTGTTAACTTCTAGCGTTTACTGAATTTTAACATGGTTTTGTCCCCTCGAAGAGTAGATTCTATTAATAGTTTTCGGTAAGGTAGCTTTTGAATGGCAATGACATGAAGAGTTCATGAAATGTTGTAAACAACATTTTTTAAAGCCAGAATATTTAAAGTAATATGCTAAAAGAACTACAAAAACCTCCATCTCTTTGAAAATCACGTTTTCTCATTTTCCAAAAGTTATTTACTTTTTACTTTAGTAGAAGACAATTTACCTACTAATTAGTTTGATAGTATTCATTTAAAAATCAAAAACTTAATAACACTGCTACATATCTAGATCACTTACTTTATTGATCAACATTTTATATATTTAGCCCACAACTCAAGTCGGCAACCCCGAGCCGTAGGTTAGGAGATTGTATTCGATAAAAAAATTCTATATTTGGAAGAATTATTTTTTTTCTGGTTTGGTAAAAGACAATTGCGTATTTATAACCACCTGCTAAAGCCCGACATGGGCAGAAATTCCCAGGTCCAACTGGGGATAAACTTAACCCGAGCTTTAAGACTAGCCGCAAACAAGAAACTCATCGCGTCTACGGTGCAGTACGAGAACGCTACTATTTGGTTCATTATGGAAATAATGCTTGTCTGGATCAGGATGCCAATTCTCTAATACGGTGCTGCGGGAAAATATCCCATTCGAGTCGGTATTAAAAACATTTCGCTTCGGTACAATAACAAAAATTATCCATTTTAGATCAGTACATACAAAACATTAGATAAAATAGACCTCGGTGCGGTGCAACAAGAAAATTCCTGTTCAAGTCAGTACGACGATCCTTCGATGCGGTTCAGTGTGAAAATGGTGCATCCGAGTCAGTATGCAGATCGTTCGCTTTGGATTATTTCAAAAATTGCCCCTCGAAAAGCCCGATCGACCCGATAAGTTAGACAGGTTTGGCAAGTCTGACAGGGCCAAACCGCTCGAGACAGGTCGCACAGGTCTCAAACGGCCAGATACGATCGAGCTCAACAGGCCCAAAAGAGGTGGCAAGATTGAAGGTTCTTAGTGGCCCGAAAGGGCCAAACAGCTTGATAAATTTTTAAACTCAGATCCGGCCCAACCTAAACCCGAGATTCGGGTCAGCAGCTCTACCCTCAACTGATTTAGATTATAAACGACTGGCGTTCACCTGATCCTGACTTAGCTTGTTCGGCACAAAACAAATTAGATCTCGGTCCGGTGCAACAAGAAAATTCTCCGTTTTGGCTCAGTATGAGAGTAATGTTTGGTGGAGTCAGTATGACAACCTTTCGATGCGGTTCAGTGTGAAAGTAATGCATAGGAGTATTAAACAGATATTGGTTCGGTACAGTACAAAGACCGTCCGCTTTGGATCAGTATAAAAATCACGACCGACTCTAAAAGCTAGACAGGTCGGACAAACGGCTCTAAAGGAACAAACAGTCGAACAGGTCCCAAACGGCCAGATAGATCTGATCGGCCCAACAGTCTCAAAAGGGTTAGCAAGTCAAAAGGTTCCTAGGTCGCCAAAGGGCCAGAACATTTGATAAATTTTTAAACTCAAGTCTAGCCTAACGTAAATCTGAGATTTGGGTCGGGCAGTTCTACCCGAAGCTGATTTGAATTATAAACGATTGGTGTTCACCTGATCTTGACTTAGCTTGTTTTAGTCAGTACGAAATGGATCTCGGTCCGGTACAACAGGAAACTTTCCCGGTTTGGTTCAGTATGAAAATAGTTTTTCCAAGTTAGTATAACAATTCTACGGTACGGTTCACTGTGGAAATATTGCTTCCGAGTCTGTACAAAAAAGACCTTGGTTTGCTACAGAACGAAAATTGTCCGCTTCGAATCAGTACAAAAATTACGGCTGAGAAAGCCTGACCGTCCCGATAAGCTAGACAGGTCTGACAAGCCCGGCAGGGTTAAATGGTTCAAGAGGTACAAAAGGGCTGACAGGTCTAAAGGTCTCTAGTGGCCCGAAAGAGCCAAAAAGTGTGATAAATGTCTAAACCGACCCAAGCCCGAGATTTGGGTCGAGCAGCTCTACCCGGAGTTCATTCAAATTCTGAACGACTGGCGTTTACAGATCTTGGCCTAGTTTGCTCAAATCAGTACTAAATACATTTCGGTGTGGTGTAACAGAAAAATTCTCTGCTTTAGTTTAGTATACAAGTAATGTTTGTTTGAGTCAGTACGACGATCCTTCGATGCGGTTCAGTATACAAATAATACATCGTGTCAGTACGAAAAAGATCTCAGTTCGGTTTAGGACAAAGATCGTCCGCTTCGGATCAGTACAAAAATAACGACCCAAAAAGCTCTGCCAACTCTAAGTTTAACGACCCGAATGGTCCGAAAACCCGATTGATTGGATGCAGGCCCAAAAAAACATGCTAGAAAAGCCTAGCCAACAGAAGCAATCAATTGCCAGTAGTGTCTGCGTTTTTGTCCGTACGATTTTCGCCTAGCAAATAAGCTTGAAGTCATTGATTTCTCCAACAAACTTGATTTATCTTCGTCTCGTGACTAGTTAAAACTAGTTATCATAATTTTTATGAAGCGACAGTAAAACTTTGAATAAGCCGTCGGATTTAAATTATGTGCTAGAAGATCCAAACAAGTATTTAGTGTCACTACTGACTTTGCGTACTTAATTTTATGATCTTTACTCAGCAGATAACCTTGAATGTATTGTTTCTTTCTACCAGCGTAATTTTTACCTTTCGACTTTTTTCCACGAACGTGATTTTAGCTCTGTTTTGATACTAGTCGCACTCACTTTGCTATCGTATACTTTATAAAATTACTTTAAGACTTGAAGAAGTTGACAGATTGTATTTAAATGTTTATCTATAGAGAAAGAATTCTTGTATGGATCAACAATTCTATTATGGTAAATGTTTAAAACCGGCATGAATCGCAGTCTTGCTATACAGGGTGTTTGGTTCACCACCGTATATCCGAAAAGGGGTGATAGAAGACATGATTTGGAACTTATCTAACCTAATATACTATTATACCAAGTGTCATGGTTTTTGAGATATTGCAATTTTTCATAATTTCACCCAATTGGACGTTTTTCCCCATTTAAATGTGAACACCGCACTATTAGAAACTTTTAATTTGAAGGTAACGATAATTTTATAATCTTTCATAACTACTCTATCGATTTTAGTCATTTTTATCCACTCCTACAAGTGAGTAAACAAATTAGATCCGGAGAAAGTTAAAAAAATTATGACTCTAAAATTTAACTTTTACTTCATAAGGCTATAAAAGAGAAAAATCCAACGGGTAACTATGTTCAATCATTTTTAAAAACATCTTGTTCTTTACCATTTAAAATGACATATCACACCTTTAACCACCTGTAGATTATTAGGACTAACAGGCGACTTGAATACAAAGGAGCCATTTGGCCGCACAAAAGTAAACACTTGACAACACGTTATTAGTTGTAGGTTTTGGCTTCATAACCATTGGTGGTGTTGATGTCTGCATTTTCAACCATTAATTTTGTGATTTTTGCGAGTTGCAGGTCCGTGTTTGAGTTGAATTCCACGTTTTATTACAAGCGTTTAATTGGACTATTAAAAAGCATTGAATCTACATTGAATTACACTTGTTTGATGGGACTATTAAATAGTGATGGTCCCCAGACATAATAACCCGATGGTGTCAAATCTGGTGATCGAGCAGGCCATATTATCGGCCCCTTTTTGCCCTATCCATTTTTTTTTGGAAAGTTGGCATTTAAAAAGTTTTTACAGAACAATTTGGACGATATTTTGGATGAAGTACCCCTAGATAAGATCCGACAAATGATTTTTCAAAACGGATAGCCGTAATAGACGTTTTAAATGCCAACACTCTCAAAAGATGAATAGGGCGAAATGGACCGATAATATGGCCTGCTCGATCACCAGATTTGATTGGGTTATTATGTCTGGAAACCGTCACTATTTAATAGTCCAATCAAACAAGTGTAATTCAATGTAGATTCAATGCACGTTAATAGTCCAATACAACGACTGCAATAAAACGTGAAGTTCAACGCAAACTGATACGGGCCTGCAACACGCAAAAATCACAAAATTAACGGTTGAAAATGCAAACATCAACACCACCAATGGTTATGAAGCCAAACCTACAACCAATAACATTTTATCAAGTGTTTGCTTTTGTGTGGCCAAACGGTTCCTTTGCATTCAAGTCGTCTGTTAGTCCTAAGAATCTGCAGATGGTTAAAAGTGTGATATGTCATTTTAAAGGGCAAAGAACAAGGAGGTTTTTAAAAATGTTTGAACATAATTACCCATTGGATTTTTCTCTTTTATAGCCTTATGAAGTAAAAGTTAAATTTTAGAGTCATAATTTCTTTAACTTTCTCCGGGTCTAATTTGTTTAATTTGTAGGAGTGGATAAAAATGACTAAAATTGATAGAGTAGCTATGAAAGATTATAAAATTATCATTACCTTCAAATTAAAAGTTTCCAATAGTGCGGTGTTCACATTTAAATGGGGGAAAAACGTCCAATTGGGTGAAATTATGAGAAATGACAATATCTCAAAAACCGTGACACTTTGTATAATAGTATATTGGGTTAGATAAGTTTCAAATCATGTCTTCTACCACCTCTTTTCAGATATACGGCGGTGAACCAAACACCCTGTATAGCAATATAGTTAGAAAAACACAGTGGTGAAAAGCCAACCAACACAAGTTCTATTCTATTTCAATTCATAACTGCATTATAAAGCATCAGCTATCAAGTTTTATGTTCTATTTCTAAATTATTAAATCAATAATTAAAAAGATGACTTTATCAAAATATTAAATTTGCTTAATACCACTTGACTTAGTTCCTATAACTTAACTAAGGTTTCAGAATGGTTTAAACTTAGAATTGCTAAAGCTACAAAAAAGTCTAAGTTAAAATCATTCAGACTTCTAAATAACTAAATAACAAATACAAAAATAAACTTATAAAATTAATTCACAAACTACTAACCGGTGTGTTACATGCAATTGTAATTATTACCAAAAATTCTGATTACATACCACAAAGCTATGGAAGACGTAATTAAAGACCAAATGCCAATTTATCCTGGGAGACAACACTAATAGAAGGTTTCAACATAGCGTAATCTAAAAATTTTCAACCCTGAAGTCCTCAAACACTTTGGGATTCCACACAAATTCCAACAAAATTCTTCGAAGATTTTGTATCTTTCAGAACGACGCTAATGGTTTGATAAAAGAATCGACATGAATCTAAGACGATATTAATTCAAAACGAGTATCTCATCTTTCTTATAAATGTGGGAATCACCGGAATGTACCGAACAAATACCAGGCAATTAAACAAAAAATGTTTTCTCATAGAAAACTCGATTATTTCTAATACCAGATAGTAATTTAATGAAAAGTTATAATTTTACCTTCAGGTTCTTCAAGGGAATTTAATAAAACGTTACAAAAACAAACTAACAATAAAACGCAACCATTCGCTTTAAAAATCGCTAATTTGCCGCCTTCAATTGACATTTTGCTTTTTTTAACATCTTTGTAACAAAAACTACTTTTTTTTATAAATAAATACGCCCACATAACGCAAATCTGTGTGTCTAAGTACTTGCGTTAACACTCTATAGCTAAGTAAGCAGAAGAAGTGTTATGGAATTCAGAATTCTTTTTGTCTGCAAAAATGCACTTTTCGAAAGACTATTTTCTTTCTGGTTTAGTCAAGACAGTTTAATTTTTAAAACTATCTACATCTCTGGTCTGATTGCATTAATTTTATTTACTTTACTACTGAAACCGTTATAATTCCACCCGGAATTCAAATCGGCAGCTTTAGGCCATAGTATAGGAGGTTGCAGCTATGGAAAGACAGTTAGTATTTTTAAATGTACGACTTTAAGAAAGCACTAAGCAGGAAAAGACTGCTTTTTTATATTAAATACATTTTAAGACTTTGATTAAGCAGTCAGAGTTGAATTATTTTAGAAAACCTAAAGACTAAAAGCTTCTTGATGTCAGAACTGACTTTGTACTTGCTGGTATGATCCTCGCTTTGCAATCTATTTATTTCTCCAATCAAAAAGCTTGAAATCATTGGTTTTTTCCAACAAATGTGAACTTAGCTTTGTTTTTTAACGAGTTGAAACGGGCTTTGCTATTGTATACTTTACCAAACGATTTTAAGGCTTCAACTAAGTCGTCAGATTTAATACGTTCGAAGTAGTGATTTTAGCGCGTGAATTCTTGGAACAGAATTTCTCGGAAATGTCTGAAAATGTGTTGTTTCTTTTCTAATCTTAATTTGAAGAATATAACCATTAAAGCTGGAGAGACTTGCAGGTAAGGATTAAAAGTTTTCGGTTTGAGGTCTTGCCGAGGTGAACATTTTTATGTTTCGGCAGATTTCGTAAGCGCAATTTAGACTTAACGGTGACACTTTTATTTGCGTCCCAAAATTATGTCGTTACATTCTTCTAATTTTCTTTAAGTTTGTTCAATACTAAATTTAGAAACAGTAAAAGGTCTCTTACCATTTAACCAGGGCTTTAAAAGATCTTTCTGCGTCCCTAAAAATAAACAACGAATGCGATACTAATCAGTTTTTAAAATCATCTTAAATTTCACAAACCCAAAAACAGCTGAGACTCAGAAACCCTAGTTGGATAGCCTAATGATCAAAAACTGGTTAGTGCCAGAACTGACTTTAGACTTGTCTTCATAATCTTCACTCAGTAAATAAGCCTGAAGTCATTTGATTTTTTTCAGCAAACGTGATTCTGGCTCCGTCTCGTGACGAGTCGAAACCCACTTTACTATCGTAATCTTTGCCAATCGTCTTCAAGTTTGCGAATAAGTCATCAGATTTAAATTCTACGCTAGAATAGACTAACAATCAGAAGCAATTTAGCGCCAGTACGCCTTGCGTATTTGGTTACATTATCTTGCTCAAGAAATAAACTTAAAGTCAATGATTTGTCCAACAAATATCGTCTCGTGACAAGTTGAAGAATACTGGAGTAAAGAGAATTCTGATCAGAATCTTTTTTATATAATGGAGACTTAGGGTGTCATTAAGAAACCCTTCTCTGGGATGGAGAAAAAATCAGCTTTTCGCCAATTTCTCGGCTCTTTCTATAATTTTCTTCGTTTAAGGTCAGAGTTCTAAAGTGATCAGAATGTTCTAAATCTTTTTTCTTTGCATTACACTAAGTACCAGGGCGTGCCGATGACATTATTAGAGCTCTATTTACTCAGACATAAAGAAATTGTTATTGGAACTAACCTTTCGTTTTAGCAAATAGTTTAAGCGATATATGACGCATGCGGTAACTATCTATCTGTAACTGGTCAGCATTCTATGAAGAATAAAATTTTAAAAAAATGCTTATTAGAAAACTTTAATGCCCGTGTTCATAGTCGGTGCTTGAGTGAGTTTA